>AWVW02007168.1:0-17972 GCA_000500225.2 Phytophthora pinifolia
ACATATAATGGATCTCTTGTATTCAACCTCACCCATCGTCATGCGTTCGCTGCTGCTTCTGGTAGAAGAGGTCGATTGAGACCTCTGTACTCGAGTAGGACAACATACTACTTGAACGGGCTCAATTTGCGAACTCGTTTACTTGCCGCACTTGATCTTGCAGCAGGCGTTAAAGGCGGCCATGTCGAAGGTAGCGGATGGCAGTTGGTCGGCACGGCAGTCGCGGCTCACGGCAAGGTTTGCCTCGGAGTAGAGGTGAGCGCATCCCGTTTCCTCCTCAGCCGGGCAGTAGTAAGGGCCCTGGGCGCTGACGGAGGTGGCAACAACGGCGGCGAGGACAACGGCGAGGCACGTCTTGAAGTTCATTATGCGAGCTGATACAGTAACTTGGTTATTGGGTGTGTGCTTGGGTTGGCGGAATGAAGACTGACTCCACCCCAGCAATGCCTAGGAGTGAGGAACGTCAATCGAGATTTCACAATAGGATGGGGCTCTATTACTACTGTAGTACTATAGTGGCAAACGCATACAGTAGCGCACTTGGAGTCCCATCCCATGAACCAGCAGCAGGAAAAATTGTCATTGCTTGGGTTAAAGTTCGCGGAGCACCCCGGTGAGCAGCAACGTTACGGATGAAGCTTCATGAATACGCCTGGTGGGGTCAATGAAAGAGCCCCATTCACTTCCGGAGGCACTAACGGCCGTTCCTTTGTCGATGTAGACGATGAAGATACTGGTACCCCCGCACTGAAGCGAGACAATAAAAGACGAAATGCGTATGATGAATCCTCGTTCGGGCAAAATTTCTGTAGTAGCACGCGTTGTGCAGGTAAAACTCACAACAGGAAGGACTTCTGATGCAGCCGAAATGCTGGCGCCTGAAGCTCACGCCCGTGAAGGAGCGCATCCGCCTGAAGATCAGCCGGTCCACTCACGAGCAATGCCACGTCGGCTTTCAAGCCGTAGTTCTCGCGGATCTCGCCGTGCACGTTACGCAGACGACCACCCAGGTCCGGACGCTCCTTCTCGACCAAAAAACTGCGCGCGAGTAGCGACTGTGCCGGCGTGGGTACTGAGCGCGGGGTTGCAGGTGGCGCAGGGCTTGAAACGTCCAGCCCCGCGACCTCCATCTCCCCCATCGCGACACCCATGGCCCCATCGCGGCCTTCACCGTTCTTCCGGGCATTCCAACGCCGTAGTACATACAGCACGATACTTGCGCCGAGCACAGCACCCAGTGTACCGCCACTCAGCAGCAGAGAGCGTCTCATGAATGACTTGGCCGTGAATTCTGCCAGTTGGAACACCCATAGCATGAGCAGCACACATCCTAGCGCCGACCCGATAAACAGTGGCAGCCCAAGCATGTAGCTGTGGCCTGAGAACGCATGACGCTCCAGCGACGTTGGATATAATCGCTGGACACGTCGCGGTGAGCTTTCCTCCGACAGATCGTCTGGCTCCGTTTGGGTGTCCTCCCCTTCATCATCATAGCCCCCGCCATTGCTCCCAGCATGCGTGAGGTGGAGCCACACCTTGCACTTCCATCGTGAAGAACGGTTCACCGCATCCAGCAGCTCCGCGTGAGCCTCCAGCAGTTCCAAATCACGGCAGGTCCAGACAATCCATAGACTGCGAGGCAGCTCCAAGTCGTCCACCGACAGATCGTCACGATCTCCTGCATCGGCAAGCGCCTTGAGGTGATCGAGGACACTCAAGAACGGGGTCATGCCGCTGCCTCCTGCCACAAACACCATATGCGGGGCCAGCTTGATCTCCGAGCCGTAATATCCGTCCACATGAACGGTTTGAAGCTGCTGCAACCGCATCAAATTCAGCAGTTGCAACGTGAATGGTCCTTGCACTTTGGCGTCCAGCATGAAGGAGTGACGGTTGCGCAGCGGACTTGAGCTGATGGTGAACGGGTGCCATTCGTTCCCGACAGCTTCCACCTTGATGTACACGTGCTGCCCCGGCAAGAAGTCCGAGCCGCTCCTAGTCGAGCGTCGCAGCTCCAACTGGAACACGTGGTTGCTCAACGCCGTCGCAGACAAGACGCTCGCTTTCCCACGTCCGAAGGCCGACACGGTGCGGTAGATTCCATACACCACAATCGCTGGCACCAGCCAAAACGATGCGGCGTAGTAGTGCAGCGCAGTGAAGAACACGAACACGGCGCTGAAGCCGTGCAGAAGGATGAATCGTCGGAAAACCCGTCGCCTTACCCACTCCAACGATGACACGGCGACAATCAGAAGCGATACCAACGCCACGGCGCCGAAGAAGTTGCGGGTCGTCCCGTATCGTTGTTTCGGCGTGCAGCTTTCGTCCAGACACGGCAACAGCGTCTTCTCCACCTTGCCCTGCATGTACCACACCAGCACGTACAGCGATCCGTGCAGCGAAAGCATCACGACTCCAAACTGGCCCGTTAGAACATGATAGCGAGCTGCCCGCTCGCCGGACAAGCCGAACAACTTGTGCACAAACGACTGCCTCGCCACGAGAACGACTGAAAGCACCATGGCATACAGACCGTTCATGCCGAAAGCCCGGGCTGTGCGGTCCAGGTAGCCCGATTTGGCCAGCTTGCCGCTCTCTTTGTCGATCAGCAACTTGCCTACAACGAGGTTAAGTTGTAGCAGCAAGAAGCCGCCAACCAGCACCACGTCCACTGCATCAACTCCGAAGTACCTGCCCACCCCGGGGTGAGCGTTGAGCCACTGCAGGACCTTGAGTTGCTGACCCCACTTGGTAAGTGACCCAATCACCTCCTGTTTCCAGTAGAAAATGGCTCCGGTGAGGAGAAATGGAGCCACAAAGGCGAAAGTGACGACCAGCGGCTCCACCTCGAGCTTGTCGCCTAACTGCGTCTCTAGAACCGAAAACAACTCGCGCTGATAGATGGGCCAGCGTATCCACAGTAGGAAGAGGAGGATCCAGGCGCACAGCAGCTGTAGCAGCAGCCTGAAGCCGCTGCGACGCGCCTTGGCCAACATCTTGAGCGCCGCGGCCTTCTGCGGTTTGTGAAGCAGACGCATCTTGGGCTTGCGGGACGTGCGCGCGGCTAGCAGGCGGTCGAACGCGGCGTCGTCCAGTTCCTCTTGGTCTAGCAGCAGGTCCAGCTCTGCGTCTGGAGAGTGCGGAGGAGTCCCGGAGGCGGTGCGCCGGCGCTCCATTTCGATCATAATCAAATGCTAAGGTTGGATGTTTATAATATAACTTCGCGTACTATAGTCATAGTGTAAGGTACGCAACGATTGGACGAATCAAATGCAAAGTTTGGTACAGTTTGGTACGTGATTGTGTAGCCATTTGGGAGCTAGACGAAGATCGTGCGATTGCAAATTCCTTCTTTCCCCTGCCGAAATCCGTTCGCGCCACCGCAACCAGACGGTTTATTTGCCTCGAGCTGGTCTGGCCACGTTCTAACTCAAGTACCAGGTCAGCTACATGTAGCGACCAATGCATGAAGCAAAGGACAACTGTACATGCTATTGTGTTGCCAAATAAAAGCAACAAGCTATTCGCCGTAGTTTGACAACCCTGCCACGTACGCAAGGCCCTCCTCGGAAGTCCACAACGCGACGACCGATTGGCGTCGTGTATAATACCAAAATATGCCCAACTTCGAGGAAGCTCCAACAACGCCAACACGTGCAATGGTGACATGCCCCACACAACGCACCACTAGCGCCAAGATCAGCCGTTACTCTCGCATGCTCTCCATCGGCCTCTGCCGCGGATTTAGTGCAAATCGCAGCGATTTAGCGTACTGTAAATGTCTTGATAAATGCTTTTCGATTATAATCAGAAAGGGGAAGTAAATCAAATCTTGCAATATCATAACACAGCCAAATGCTCGTATCGTACGAGATAAATATCATTTAGTCCAGTGTATAAATTGTCCCTCCGCTGCTCGACCCTTCTCTGCGGGCAGAGGCCCACCCAGCCAATCAGGGCAGCAAACCGAAACTGAACGTCAGGCAGCATTAGGCCTTCGTTGTCTCGCATCAGACGGAGGACAGCGGCGCTTCTAGTCTCAAGTCTCCCTTCGCTCCTCTCCAGGCAGGCGTCGGCGCTTCCCCCCTTACTGTACCCAATCCATATAAAGTTTACCAGTCATGGGCACCCCTACGAAGCGGACGGAGCGTGTGCTTTCGGACGCGCAGGACAAGGTGGCCAAGGCGGAGGAGGCGGCGCGTCAGTACGAGACGCAGCTGGCCGAGGCCGCGGCCAAGAAGCGACAACTCGAGCAGGAGAACGAGAAGCTGCGCGCGTCCATCCTCAATATGGCGCTACAGAACGCCAGCGTGGACCTGCGGCGTGAGCACGTGCAGCTGCGGCAGACGCTGGACAGCTACCAGACCAAGATCGACCAGATGAGGGAGATCTCGCTGTTGACGGCCAAGGTGGTGGACAGCCGCATCAAGACCAAGCAGGGTCGCCAGTACGTCGAGTACAAGCTGCAGATCGAGACAGACATCCGGGGCACACTTGTGCTCTGGCACCGGTACAGCACCTTCCTGTGAGTATTTGTTCGTTTGGTTGAGGACTGGCAGATTTGATTACGCCTATGGAAGGGTTGGCAAAGGTGATGGGCAAACGATGCTGACGGAAACTGGTTGATTTTGTAGGAACCTGGCGGCCACGCTCAAGGCCAAGAACCCCAACAGCGAGCACGAGATCCCGGAGCTGCAGACCCAGAGCCTCACGGGCTTCTTCTCGGACCAGCTCATCATCGACCGCATTGCCAAACTTAATGAGTTCCTGGACGTGGTCACCAAGGCCGACGAGTTCCAGTGGGGCATCCGGATAGATAAGGACACGTGCGTCTACAAGCGCAAGAGCAAGCGCGTGGACCGGGCCTACAGCGTCGGCTCCAGGGAGAGCATCTCGACGCTCACGCCCAGCATGCGCGACAGCATGTTCATGCCCGTGGGCTCCCGAGCGTCCACCATCTCCATGGACTCGTATTAGCGCGGACATGACGTACATCCGCACACCGCTGTCGGGAGTATCCGGCGCAGACGGTCGTTTCAGGGGTACGACACGCGACGACCGACAGGCGGAAGCGTGCGGACGACGCAGCTTCGAGGACGAGGAGACGTGGCATCTTTTTGGAGAACGACGGGAAGTAGTAGTGTATCACAGGACAATGCAGGACGAGTCGAGAGGAAGAGAGCGAGGAAGAGGAGAGGAGGTGGAGTAGAGAGCAGCGAGGCCTGGTGTGAGGCCTCAGGCCGCCGTGGGCGTCTGTCAAGTTGAACTCCCCCGTTTTAACGACACGAGAAGGAGACATAATGCAAACGTTGTTTTTACATAAAACTCGGTCGGCTCCCTGTGCTTAGCTGTCGAGGTTGAGCAAGAAGGCCGCGCCCATCATGACCCAGTAGTTTGGCGGCTTGTCGCTGGGGAGCTGCACGGCGATCACGAAGTTGGTGGAGATGCCGGTGGTGGAGAGCGTGCCTTGCCGCACCGACGTCTTGTAGACCGGACACGGATACATCATGGCGCCGGGGTTGCAGGCTGCAGCGGACGTGGCCGGCAGGAAGTGCACGATGGCCATGGCCGAGAACATCTCGCCGGCCTTGGCGTCTTGCAGCAGTCGCGTCGAGGGAGACCACTTGCCGCCTTGTAACCAGAGGCCGTCGACGTAGATGCCATCGGCTGGACTCTCGGTCAGCTGCTGCGCGTTGTCGACGGCCATGACGGTGAAGGTGAAGGCGAGCGAGTCGATGGCGGCCTGGTACTTGCGTGCGAAGTTCTGCAAGGTGCCAGTCATGAACCCTTGAGGGAAGAAGAAGACGTTGAGCTGGAACACGACGGGCTCGCCGTGGATGAGCCACTGCCGGAAGAAGGCCACACGCTCGAGCAAGTCGCGCACCCAGGACGCCAGCGGTTTGAGCGACGCGAAGCTTACCGCCGCCCAGAGCTGCGGCACTTTGCCGTTCAAAAAGGCCATGTACATGTTGTCCAGCTCGGAGGACATGACGATGAGGCCGTTGATGGCCTTCTGGATGTCTCTCAGGGACGAGCGCATGCGCCGCAAGAGCGTGTTGAACTTGATGACTTCCTGGCCCAAGACGGTGGCGAGCGAGTCCATGACGACCGTGCCGGCCACGTCCCGGGTCTTGAACGTCGTGGGGCCCGCTTCTTCCACGTCGAGATCGGCCGGCAGGCTTTCCTGGATGGACATGGCCAGGTCCAGTACGCGCTGGTCGTTGGACTTGCCTCCACCGCCGCCGCCGTCGCGAGGCTCGAGACTCAGGATGAGCTGCATCATGTTGGCGCTTTCGTTGCGCTCGTACGTGACGTTGGCGTTCTCGTGCATGCCGAAGAGCTCGGGGTTGTCGAAGGCCGGCAGAGCGCTGAGATACGACTGAATACTCGCATGCGAGAGCTCCGTGGGCACGTGGTAAACGCCGGAGCTCGAGTACGAGTGGCCGGAGGTGAGCACGTCGGGCGTGTAGAAGTTGCTCAGGATGCTGGTGAGGCAGCGGCGGTCCCAGTCGTCGGTCACGCGGCCGCCGTAGTTGATCTGGCCGGTCACGTACCGCAGCGCGTCCCACGGGATAATGGGCTGCTCCTCCAGGAACTTGCGCAGACTCGCCAGCGACGTCTCGAGGTCCGTGTCGTTGAACTCGTACTTGATGTTCCACCCGAGAGCGCCGAACTTGCGGCGTTCCTGGACGATCGAGTGGAAGAACGTGAGCGCGCACAGCAGGGCTTTCCACACGTGGTCCTTTGCTTCTCCCGTGTCGAACGTCCCGAGGAAGCGGAAGCTCTCGAGCACGTCGTCGGACAGTAGCGTGTTGAAAGAGCGGAGCAGATTGGCTCGGATCCCTTTCGGGGGCTCGTTCGTGAGCTTGATGCCGTTCTGCAACACCGTCACGGGGAAGTAGGCGGCCGGGAAGCTCGTGAGGAAGAGGCGGAACGTGGGCAGACACTGCTCGTCCGTGCGCTGGCCCATGTCTTCCACCAGCTTCTCGAGTTTGGGCATCCACGACTTGGCCAGGTGGCAGTTCTGCAGCAAGACCCAGTCGCCGACGCCTTGGCTGCTTTCAATGAGCTTCTCGGCGCGAGGCCCTTGGCCTTGGCCGAGCGAGATGAGGTGCAGCCGGTCGATGAACGACATTTCCTTGGCGAAGCGAAGCAGCATTCCCGTGGGGTCGGCGCCGGCCGAGAGCACGAAGATGCACGGCGTCTTGCGGTCCGTGTCGGCGTAGATCTCCTCCATTGTCGTGGACGCGTTGCGGCCGAACTCGGCGCCCATTTCCGTCGAGATCATGCTCAACACGGCCTGGGGCACTTTTTCCTCGGCCAAGCCTCGAAGCAGCAGCACCTTCTGGAACGCGTTGAGCGTCTGGCCGTACTGGCCTGGACAAGCGCTCGGGTTGGCCAGCAACTCGGGATCCTGGAGCCACGCCAGCCATCGCGGCCACACGTTGGTCAAAGACGTACACAAGCCTTGGAACCCGAGCACTTGCCCCCCTTCGGTCTCGCTGGTAACCACCGTCTCGAGCTCCGAGAGCAAGTCCCATTGCGCTTCCGTGAGGTGGTCTGGCTGCGGGTTTGGCTGCTGCAGGGATCGGTCGGTGCGTGGCGGAGCTCCGCGAAGGTAGAAGGACCACTCCCGAGGCGAGATGCGACCGGAATGGAGCAGGATTTTGCAGCAGATGAGCATCGAGAAGAGCACCTTGTGCACCTCAAAGAGCCCTCGACAGATATTGACGTAGATGTAGCGCGTCTGGAAGTCCAGGAGGCTTGTCAGTCGCTGCTGCAGCGAGTCCGCCGGGGGCGCCTCGTCAAAGCAAATGTTGAACAAGCGCTGGAAGAAAGGCAGCGAGTACTGGTACATGGGGTCGATGAGGGCGAGGTTGGCCACGACGAAGTAGATGATGGACCCTCGCGTCGCCACGCAGCGGTACTCCTCCCGCGCGCGGTTGATCTCGAGCTCGGTGCTTTCCGACTCGAGCACGCGCTCTTTGATGATCCGGGACGTCACGTTCGACGACTGAAGCGTGTCGATCAGGTCCTGGTCGTCCAGTACGTTCCCTGCCGACTCGGAGAGCTGCTTCAAGATGCGGTCCTCGATCTCCTTCAGCTGCTTCTTGTCGTGCGCCATGGTCACCACCAGCCGATTCTTCTTCTCCTCGATGTCGGGCCGTTCGTGCCGCACAACGTCGCCTAGAAGCTGGTCTTCCAGGCCGTCCATCGTGACGGTGAAGTTGATGACGGTCACCTTGATGTACACCTCGGGGAGGTAGTGCGGATTCGGTAGCTTGGTGGTGAGAAAGAGCTGGAAAGCTGGGTCGTAGTCCACGTCCGAGTCGCCCAGACGGATCAACACCCGCCCGCCTTGCTTGTAGATGGCTTTCTGAAGAATGGGCTCCAGGGACGGCTCCAACGTCTCGTCGATGTCTTCAATGAGCAGCGCTTTGCCGTTCCGAATGCACGACTCCAAGGACCGCAGCAGGTTGGCGTTGGTCATCTTGGAGCTCTCGAGCTTCTGACGCAGTGTCTTCTTGAGCCACTTGTTGGCCTGGCCCTGCGGGTCGATCATGAGCGGCCATCGCTCGCCTCGAGTCACGAGGATGGCGTTGTCCGTCGACGTCGAGTCGGTCGGCAGGCCGTTCAAGTGCCACTCGCGGATCTCCACCGGACTGCCCAGTGTCGTGGCTAAGCTGTAGCCAGGAGAGCACGGGATGCGCAGCTCCTGCGTCTGAGCGACCCACTGGTCCACAATTCGTTGGCGGAAGCCCCCCGTGAAGGGCCCGTAGTACGAAATGCACGCCGCGGCCAGGAACGTGTCGCCGATGAGCGCCAGGATGGACTCGGACAGCGACGCCACCGTCTCTTTCCAGCGCGCGCCTTCCACCGACAGCCCCGAGATGAGCTTCTCGGCTCGCCCGAGCCGCTTCTCCGTCACGGCCGCGTCGTTGGCCAGCTTGTCCTTCTCGTCCAGGGTTTCTTTGCATTGCCGCTCCAGCATGGCCACGCTCTCGTTGACGACGCGAAGCTCCTCCTGCTTCTGGTTCAAGATGGCGTTGGCCTCGGCCAGTTTGGCGTTCATCCGCTCGAGGTTTTCCTTCTTCGGACCGACCTCCTTGGCCACTTTGGAGTAGACGTCCATGGCGTGCACCCACATACACAGCGACGTGGCGGCCTTGGACACCTTGGCCACGACTTCGACGGCCATGCCGGGCTCCGAGACCGCCTTGCTGAGCTTCTTTAGCGTGGCCACGGGGATGTTGTCCTTGTCGAAGTTCTTCAACTTGTCCAGGAACGCCACGTCTCCGAGGACCTTCTTGGCGCCATCCCAGCTCTGCTTCTCGTTGAAGAGGAGACACACGGCGTTCATGACCGTCTCGACTGCCTCCGGAGGCTTGGCGAACGACTTGACCTCGGTGATGTCGTTCTTGGATAAACTATCCAGCGCTTTGACGGCGTTGGTGAGGGCCGGCATGGCCACGTCCAGATCCTTCTGGGCGTCGGCCTGGACGACCGCGACCTCCTCGGCCTGCTTGGTGACGGTCGCTTCGTCCTGGGAGACGCGCTCTCGCACCACGGCCGCCGCCTTCTGGTCCACCGACACGCGCTTGAGCAGCTCTTCCGCCTCCACCGCCTTGTTGTGGAGAATGGGCTGCAGCGCGATCAGCTCCTTCTTCAACGAGTCGACGATGCTGTTGGTCTCGTCGAGCTTCTTGACGCCCACTTCCATGCGGTTCTTGATCGTCTGCAGCACCGCGCGCTTCTCGTGCAGCATCTTGAGGTACAGGCCGATGAGATCCAAGTAGCTTTTCGGCGTCGTGTACACGTAGCGCTGCAGCTGGGCGAGGAAGTCGTCGCCAAAGTCGTTGGCCGTCGTGTGGACGATGGAGCACATGGCCACGAGCGCTTGCCGGACGTCCTCGGACGGCAAGGGCACACCGGCCAGCAGCCGGTCGGCCACGGACTGCAGCGCTTGGCGAGGCCAGTTCATGTACCAGTCGATCGTGCAGCAGTTGATGAGCGACGGGAAGGCTCGACAGCGCACACGAAGCGCCGAGCCGACGGGCGACATGGCCAGCACAATGTGCAGGTAGTGACGCACGCGGTCGATGAAGGTGGCGACGCAGTTGTCGCGAGTCTCTGGGATGGCCATGGCCTTGACAATGGGGCGCATGTCGGCGATGACGCGGTCCATCTCGTCCGGCGGGAAGAGGTTCGGCACTTCGCCGCTGTTGAGGACGTTGTTGATGTCCTCCAAGAAGCTCTCGTCGACGATCTGGCTGTCGGTGAAGAGGAAGACGGTCGAGATGCCGCCCACCCCGGCGCTGAGCATGAGCTTCTTGAGGTCTTCGTGGAACTCGCTGGCGCCGTAGCCTCGCGTGATCTCGATCTGCACGCACTTGGCGTCCACCATGAACGCTCCGAGTCGAGCGAGAGACTGTTTGCCGCTGCCGCCGACGCCGATGAGCATGGCGTTGCCTCGCGGCTGGCGGAGGATGCGCGCCAGCCGCGCCAAATGCGCGATGGCGTCGCGGAAGAAGACGAGGTTCATCTTGTTGGCGAAGGTCGCGTTGTAGTTGTCGAGGAAGTCGTCCATGATCTTGGTGACTTTGGACACGTCGTTGCAGTGCTCGTACAGCGCGCCCGGCTTGAAGAAGTCGCCGAAAGTGAGCGGACAAGGCGAGTGGAAGAGCGTCTCCCGCGCCCAGTTGCAGTTCAAGAAGCGCTGCAGCAAGGCGCACACGAGCTCCTCGAACCACGTTTGGTCGTGCGTGTTGATGAGTCGGTCCTGAAACACCCGCGCAGCTTCGTGCACCCACAGGCGGTTCATCGAGTCGGCGTCGGGGCATTTCGACGGCGTGATCATGAGGATCCCCTGGAAAACCTTCGACACGTCGCGCAGATTGAACGTGTAGTGGAACTTGTTGGGCGTCGGCAGGAGCTCGAGCGTCACGCGGTTGTAGATCTCGATGATGCTCGAGATGATGCCGTCTTTCATGGCCTTGACGGACGGCGCGAACTTGTCGAGGAAGCCGCCGAGGATGGAGGCGAAGATGAGCTTCAGCGACGTCTCTCCGGCCGGGTACATGCTCAAGACGTGGAAGTGGCGGACGAAGCGAGGTGTGCAGTGCGACCGGCCCCCTCCTGCCGGCGCCGCCGCCGCCAGCAACATGGTGTCTGCAATGTCTTTCCAGAAGAGCTTGTCGCGGTCGTAGAAGCCGCCAAAGTCGAGGAACTGGCGCAGCAACTCGATGGGCGCCTGGGCGCCGTACTCCTCGACGGCGGGCAAGTTGACGTCGTCCACAAAGATGAGCATCCGCTTGCCAGCCACTGGGCCAAGCAGGTTCTTCCGCTTCTTCTCGAGCTTGCTCTCGATCGTCGACTGCGTGACGAGCGACGACGTTTGCGCCGAGAAATTGATGCACACGGTCATGAAACTCGACGACGGAGCGGACGGCGCCTCCCCTCCGTCTCCGTTGGCGTCACCGCTCGCTCCGAGCGGCCCCGACTGCAACTCCTGCAGCAGATCCTGGACGATGACGGTCTTGCCAGTGCCGGTGACGCCCGTCACGTACGCTGGCCGCTTGGCCGCCGTCAACGTGCGCAGCAGGAAGGTAAACCTGACGGAGTCGGGCGTCGCCACTGTCATTTCAAAGTACGGCACCTGGGAAGAGTACTGGAACTTGGGCACGATCTCGCTCCATGGCCGGAACTTGGCCTGCTCCACGTCGACGAAGTAGTCGAACACGAGGCCCGCGCTCGGGATGCCCAGCTTGGCTTCTGCCATCAATTCACGGGCGAAGCTGTCGAACGGCTCGTGGGTGTCGAACGTCATGGTCGCGCCGACGGACCAGAAGAGCGAGAAGGCGAAGAGCTTGTCCAGCAGCTCGAGCATTTCCTCGCTCTTCATGCTCGCGTACTTGACGCCGCCCGCTGGACTGAACAAGCTCGCGAACAAGCGACACAGACTCGTGGCCAGGTTCATGTCCACCGTCGGCACGAGCTCGACGCTCTTCTTGCGCACGAACTGGATGCATTTGTCCACGTAAGTCGAGATGAGGAACTCGAGCCGCTTGAGGCCTTCGCGCGGGAAGTCGGACGGCAGCTCCTTGTCCATCCACGTTTGCACGAACGGCATCCAGCCCAGATCCGTTGCGGTCATGTACACGACGCCGATGCGACTGACTGTGGCTGGAGAGGCCACGGCGAGATCCATGACCTCGAACAGCATCTTCATCTCGTTCTTGAGCTTGATCCGCTCGCCGTTCGCCAGACACAGCGTCATGTTGTCGTCCAGAACGGTGTTCATGTTCTCAATCCACAGCGCGTCGATGGGGCCGTCGAACACGGTCCACTTGACGTCCGACGACTCGTCGGCCACAGCTTCGCGCATGATGGTGGAGGCCAAGCCGTCGTGCCATTCCTGCGTGGCTTCGTTGAACTCGCCGTAGAGCTCGCCCATGGAGATACACTTGGGATTGAGCACTCTCGCGTGCACAGTCTGGTAGACCGGGTTCTTGGCTCCTTTGGCTCGCAGCGACGTCATGGTGGACTGCAGCGTGCGGTAACACGACGTCTTGCCTGCTCCGGTCGGCCCCACCAGCGTCCCGCCAAAGCGCACGTTGAAGATGTCGAAGAGCTGAATGACTTTGGTGATGTACGTGGGCACTTTCTGCAGGCCAGCCTTGGTGATCTCTTCTTCCAGAGAAGCTTGCAGCTCGCCGTAGTCATTCGGAGGGATGTCGGTACCCGGGAACAAGTCGAGCACGATAGCGTGGAACAGTGGCAGATCGTCGGCCAGGAACTTGGGGATGTTGCTGTCCCTCAGCGCGCGAATCAACGTCACGTCCTCGTTCACGTCGGGGTTGGCGCGTTTGAGCGAGCCAGCCATGACCAGCACGGACTTGACAGCCCGTAAGCCGTAGTCGTAGTGGGGCTGCTGCGAAAGCTGCTCGCTGCAGAGGATGTAGAGCTTGCACATCTTCCGCGACAGCGTTCGAGCGTCGCCAAAGCCCTCGGCGAAGAGCATGATCTCGGCGATCAAGGCGTAGTCCGGCACCATCATGGACACGGGTCGGAAGCACACTTTCAAGTTGTCGGGAAGCTCGGTACGGCCGGCGTAACCCGGGTTCATGGTCACGATCACGTGGTGATCTTTGAGCAGGATCTCAATGCCCATGAAGTTGATGTGCTCCTTGCCCTGGATGCGTCCTTCTCTCAAGATCAAGAGCTGCTGCGCCACGACCGACAAGACTTCGATGTCGATGCGGTTGAACTCGTCCAGGCACGTCCAGTTGCCGGCCTGGGCGAGGCCGCGGAAGAGCTTGCCCATCATCTTGTAGTCGATCTGGTCGCTGCAGTTGAACACGACGCACTGGATGGCCATGGCTTTGGCCAGGTCTTTGCTGCTCTCGGTCTTGCCCGTTCCCGCCGGCCCCGCCGGAGCTGCGCCGAGCTTCATCCCGTACGCCCCGGTCAGCGTCATCCAGCACCGATCCGTCAACGGGGTGATCACGAGTCGAGACGTCGCGCCCATGTACTCGTAGCCGTACGGAATGACCGAGTCCGAGTGGCGGATGAGCACGTCGTCGGCCTGGGCGTCCCAGTAGTAGCGCAGTTGCTGCTGCCAGATGAAATTCCCGACGGAATCCACTTTCTCCGTCCACAGACTCTCGACGATGTCTCGGGCGTGCACGTCGGTGGTCACCAACGCCACGATGACCTTGCGTTCCAGCGAGCTCAGGTCTCCACGGATCTTGACAATGAGCTCGTTCAGCTCGTACAAGTTGCGTTTGAACCACGTGTGCATCTCGTCGACGGGGTTGCCGCTGTTAAGAGCTTCTTCGGTGCTGCGCGCCCACGTCATCTGCGCCACGGTCGCTACGACTTGTCCGGGGTGCTCGCAAACCCAGACGGCTCTCTGCTTGGTGTCGTAGTCGAGCAGCCCGGCCTTCATGAGCTTGTAGATGGACTGCTTCATGCTCCCTTCCAGCGCTTTCAGCCAGTCCTCGACGTTGCCTCGCGCTTTCAAGTTCTTCCCAAGCGGAACGCGCTCGTTCTCGGACGAGTACATGGCGATCATGTCAACACTACCGGGAATGTCCCCGAAGTCGAGCTTGACGAGATTCTCGAAGCATTTCCGGAGATGCGGCTGGACGGCCTGAGGGTTCTTGGACTGCGCTAGGATCTCGAGCAACTCGTCGTTTGACAGGAAGTAAAACCTCGGAAAGGCCATGCGCTTGGTCTCGAGGTAGTCTTCCAGGTTCTTCTGGATCTTGTCCAGATGCGCGTTGTGCTGCTGCAACGTCTCCTTGATACCGGGAAACGTACCGGACGTGAGCACGTGCGGGGTCTCGTTGGTACGGCGCATGATCGTCTTCCAAGACGCGTCCACGTGGCTGAAGACCTTGGACGCATCCGGTAGCTGGCGCTGAATGTCTGGCGCCGAAAAGATGTTCTCCAAGTACATCCAGTTCTTCTGTACGAGCAGCCACTCGTCCAGTGTTTCCTGTAAGGCCACGAGCTTCTTGCGCCAGCCCTCCACCTCCTCTTGGATGGCACCGATGAATCGAGAGCCCATGATGGTACTGATGGTCACGATCGAGTCGTCCAGCTTGGCAGTGACGTCCTCGACGCTGCCCAAGACGAACACGTCCTTGGCTTCCTTGTACGGCTTGACTTCGAACTCGGTGGTCGCCCACGCGTCCGTCACTTTCTGGAGCATTTCTTCAAGCACGGCTTCCTGCTGAGCCGCCACGGCCACGGCACTGATGGTCTCGCCGTGCTTCATGACGTTCCTCTCGATCAATCCGCCTAGAGTCAGGCTGCTCTCTCCTTTCATCTGGAAGCCGAGAGCTGAGTGGATCTGCTTCCAGTGTCGGTCCTTGAGCGACGGAGAGCGCAGGTCACTGACGACAGGAAGCACGAGCTTGAACTTGTCCACTTCGCGTTGCAGCAAGTCGGCCGCCTCGTTCCCCGGGAGCTGCTTCTGCGCCGTGTACGCCACTTTCACGTACGTCTGCACTTGCTTGTTGATCCCAGCGACGTCGATGTCGTCGAACACAGTGTCCGCGTACGAGACCGCGAGCTTCTGCCACGCATCCAGACCGCTCCAGAGCTTCATCTTGAGCTCGAAATGCGCGGCCACTTCGTTGATCTCGTTGAACTCGCTCACGGACTGCTTGAGCTGCGTCTGGAACATTGCGAGCCTCTTGGACTCGTCCACGAGCTGAGTGAGCGTGTCTTCCTGCGCTTTGAGGTACGACAAGGCCTCGCTCATTGGCGTCTTGATGGTCGACAGCTTGGGGTGATCCAGCTTCTCCAGCAGCAGGTTGGCGTGGCGGTTCAACGGCGCGATGCTGTCCAGAATGACTTGCGAGAAGCGGGCCGTGTCCGAGTCGATCTCGCCTTCAAAGCGCGTGACGGTTCCTTCGAGGCTCAGCACGCCTTCTTTCATGAGGATGATGTCCTCTTTGATGTCGTCCGGGACGCGCCAGTCGTAGTTGTCCATGAGGACGCCCATCTCGTACACTCGACGGTAGCGGGTGCGGAGATCGGGCAGCAGGGCGCCCACTTTGGTCATGTGCACGACCTTGTTGACGAACGCATCGGGCGTCGACGGCGTCGAGAAGGCCACGGGGGACAAGTCGTTGAGGGTTGCAAGCAGAGCCGTGCTCGTCTCCTTCATGAGCCTGGGAAGGAGCGCGCGGATGCCGAGGATGCACTTGTCCGGGTTCGGCAGCAGTCGGCTCTTGAAGGCGGAGGAATCGACACGGAAGATGCCGACGGTGGCGGCGTCCGGGATGGCCGTGAACGACTGGCCCTGCGCCTTGTACTTGTCGACTGACTCGGCGAAGAAGTCGAGCGGGGCGGTGGCGTACGTGTCCAGGAGCTGCGTCACTTGGCCCTCGTTCTCGGCGTAGATGTGGTGGTACGGCGCGAACACGTCCATGTAGTCCTCCACGGCCTCGAACGCTTCGT
This sequence comes from Phytophthora pinifolia, assembly GCA_000500225.2. Classification (NCBI taxonomy): domain Eukaryota; phylum Oomycota; class Peronosporomycetes; order Peronosporales; family Peronosporaceae; genus Phytophthora; species Phytophthora pinifolia. The sequence goes on from AWVW02007168.1 coordinate 15,976, forward strand.
CCAGAGCGACGAAGATGTCGTTCGTGAGCATACTGAACTTGGCGTCTTCGTTGAGAATGAGCGCCACGTTGAGCTGCTCGACAGACCACACGTCCTTGCCCTCGTCTTCGGCGCTGGCCGTCGTGTACGGGGCGAGCGAGTCGTGGCCAAGGTGTCGAGCGGGGGTCTCCACCATGCGTAGCGCCTCCTTCAACGCTCGCTGAAGCGCTCCGTTCCAGGCATCGTGGTTGGGCGTCGCGTTCAGAGCCGAGGTGACGGCATCCATTTCGACGGAGACGGCGAAGATGGCGGTGGCTGCAGGCGCCTGGCCGGGCGTCTTGGTGGTTCCCTGGAGCGGGCCCCCCTTCGCTGCGGCTACTGCCTGAGCTTTCCCAACGGCAAGAACTGTGTACAGTTTCTGGAAGGAATGCACCGTGAGCTGAATGGTAGCGTCGATCGTGAGGAAGTCTGCAAGCCGCAGGAAGCTGGTAAGCGTACGGCACTGCTTCCGTAAGGCAGCGCGCTCCATGAAGGTCATCTTGTGGTCGGCCGAGATCTTGTTGGCCGCCAGGAAGCCGTCGATGACGTCGTCGCAAGCTTTGACGCACATTTGCAGCGACTTGGCCGAGAAAGCCGCGAGCTGTTGAGTCACTTGGGCTCGCGTCTTTTCCTGCTCGAGCTCGAACTCCCGTAGCGCGTACGTTTGGCGGGCACTGAAGCGTACGAGCTCGAGCTTGGTGACGTCGAGGCACAAGGCGCGCAGTCCTAAGAGCGTGGACTGGAGACTCGGAGCGAGCAGGAAGAGCCGCTCGTTGAGCGCTTTCTTGGCGTTGCGCATCTTGTACGTCCGCACCGACTGCTTCCACATATTGAAGTTCTTCCACATCTTGTACTTCTGGAAGAACGGGATGGCCAGCATCTTGACGAACCGCGAGTACTCGGTCTCCCATTTGTCCAGCGACCAGAACTCGGACTGCTCCGTGGTGAAGTGCGTCACGCCCTCCATACTCATGGTGTAGTAGTCCGACCGGTCCACTTCGAAGTGCTCCACGACCTCCAGCGCGTACATGACGAGGTCCGACTTCTTCTTCTTGCGGAGGTACAGAAAGTTCCCCGACTTGAACTCGCGTAGGTAGCGCGGGTCGAGGTTTAGAGACGCCGTGAAGGACGATTCCGTCGCTAGCGCCTTGCGCTGTGCAGCTTTCGACGCTGGAGAGAGCAAAGCGTACGAGTTCGTATCAGCACCTCTTTGGTTACTTTCCTCCTCCTCCCGCGAAGCTGCCAACGTTGGTGTTTTAGTGGTTGTACTGGAGACGTGAGGTTTCTCTCTTAGGCTGCGGATCCTCTCCGAGGCCTGGTGAAGACTTGGGTGCATCACGCCAGGCGGTAGACTCATGACACTGGAAGAAGCTGAGAGTGAAGCGTTTACTGTCGGACTTGGCAGCATTCCCGCGCCATTTCGAATTCGAGGAACGACGTCGCTCGGGATGGCCGCGACACTTGCGTTCTTCTTCATGCGAGACTGGAGCTTGGGCTTTAGCACGGCATTCTGGGCGGGAAGAGGGCGCTTGGCAGGGGAAAGCGGGTTCCGGAGACCACCGTCGCTGATAGAGGAGCCAGGACCGAGGTTGGGCTCGTACAGACGCTGCAGGATCTGGCTCGCTTGCGGCCCGAGTGAGGCGCCCTTGCGCTTGGCTCCATCACGGCTATCGGCGCTTTCCACGCCAGCATCCATGCTGCTATCCTTGCGACGAGTCGCGACTTGCGAAATACACAACGACGACAACGACGCTTGGGGGCATGCAGCCACTTTTGGGTGTGAAAGCCTGGATCAAAGCTGGTTGCACGACAATGGAGCAAAGCGGTCGTATTGTCGGTGCTGAGTTGGAGTCTGCACCTCATTGAGTTATTTTATCGATGAGGTTGCTACCGCAATTCTTGATTGAAGTTGCGCGTTTACTGGCAGGGGCTGCCGGAATTGCAGCTGGAGAAGCAGCACTTGTTGAAGTCGCCCCCCC
>AWVW02007190.1:0-13208 GCA_000500225.2 Phytophthora pinifolia
AGAAGGCCACTTGAAGCGCAGTGCTCCAAGTGCTGAGGACAGCCATCGTTTATCAGGAATAGTATATTCATTGTCAGAAGTACTACGTCAAAGTACTACTTGCCGTCGATGACTTCAACCGACGCGCAGTGTATCGTAATGCAGATTCGAGTGCGCTTCCTGCTCGGTGCGCCCGCCGTCGGCGTCGAGCGATTCCCTTGCTTCAAACTGACGCGCCCGCCTTCTGCGCAGGCAACGCGTGCAGCTTCGCGTCGCTGGTGCTGGTGTTGGCGGCCAGCAGCGGCCAGAAGTGGGCGCGAGACGCCGTCAACTCGGTGGACATCGGGCTCTGGTTCCTCACGGTGCGCTGTACGTCGAATCTGGCTGGGTTCTCTCCTCTGACGGTCCTGGCTGGACAGGGTACCGGCGTGCGCTACAAACTCATCAACGCTGGCGCCGCCGTCAACAGCAGCGACGTCGCGTCAGTGGGCCAACCTTTCACGCTCTACAGCAGCTTCTGGTAATTTTCATTGCTGTCTCACTCCTCTGTTTTCTACCACTGACGTTCAAGCGAGCAGCTCGCTCTCAGTCGTTGCCTCCAGCGATCCGTGGTGTCTAGAGGATGCGACGGCTACGCGGGGCTTCACCATCGTCGCTCTCATCGCCGCCATTGTCAGCTTCATCTTCAGCGTCATGGTGGCGCTCGACGCCAAGATACCCACGTGGAACGGGGAGGGCAGAGAGGTCACGCTGGTTCCATCCGTGGTGTGCTCGCTACTGGAGGCGGTGGCGCTAATTCCTGCAGTGACGCTCTGGAAGCGCATGGTGAACGTCTACGATGAGCAGTGCCGGGAGTCAATGAACATCAACACGTTCACATGCATCAAGACAGGGTCAACGCACACCTACGCCGTAGCTGCTATCCCGCTTGCTGCAGCCAATTACATGCTGTGGCGGCTTTCGCACTCCTACTACGTATGTAGGCGAATGCTTGTAAACGTCAGCAAGTGCAACCACGTCAACCATTTCTGGTTTCTATGCTCTGGTTTGCTAGGAAGCAAAACGAGCGGGCAAGATTGCCGACGGCTTCACACTGGCTGCGAAAACAGGCATGTGATGGGGTTTTCATGGTTATCTGGCACTGGCAATTGACGTGCTTTACTACTTAGACAATGTGGACGAGATATTGTCGGGAATCGCCAATAAGATTGACATCGACGCAAATGGCTCTGATGGAAGAAATGCCTTGCACTGGGCCTGCACATTGCATCGAACAAGTATTTGCCATGTTCTACTGAAGAAGGGCGCGTCCATCAGCAAGAAAGATGTATGCACGGCAGCACGTTTATCTTGTTCGAGCAACGATGTAGCAACTGAAAGTTATTGTATTATTTTTTTTGCCAGAGAGACGGCTGGACACCACTGCACTGGGCAAGTCGTGTCGGCAACCTGGACATCGTGCGGCTACTTTCTAAGTATGGTGCCAACTTGAATGTCCAAGACCGATGGGGCACGACTCCACTGATGCTGACAGTCGTCGGTGAAAGCAAGCTCGCAGCGGAAACCCTGATCGAGCTGGGAGCTTCGGTCGATGCACGAAATGTGAGTTTGATGTCCAAAATGACGATGCTCTGCTAGAGATTGAACTCCATGACACGCATACGATAGGTATTTGGACAAACTTCGCTGATGTTGTGTGCCGAAGGGGGGGCATCGCTCCATCAGCTAGGCATGGTATTCCTAAATGCTGGCTCGGATCTCACCTTGCAAGATGTGCGTACGAATGGCCGAGCACGGCTGTGTCGCACTAATATCTAAACTACACATTTTACACAGGTGCAAGGCATGACAGCACTGCACTACGCGGCTGCCAATGGCAGTGTCAATCTCCTCATGAATATGCTGCAGCAGTGTGACTCGGAACTGGTAGAGAAACCTAACAAGGTAAGCATTTTGAAAGTTGCTTCCGGAATTCATTGGCACTAATGTTCAACTGAAAACAGTTTGGAGAAACACTTTCGTACGTCGCGGTTTTACACACACAACCAAAGATTTTGGAGCTGGTCAAGAACTGGCGAGACGGAAATCCCATCGTGGCGTCACACGACGACGACGACGATACTGCCAACGAGGATGAGAGTACCGACACGTTAGAGGACGACGATAGTGACGAGGAAGCTAGCGACAACGACGAATGACTTGAGAACCAATTGCTCCAAACTTTCGAAAACCGATTCAAAGCACAACACAAGCAAACAAAAACCTTTGGATCTATAAAGTTGAGCTATCTCCTCTCTATTGGAGCTTCTCGAGAAGTAATTTAGTGCCCTTCTGCGTGTCGACGAGCTTCTTCAGGTCTCCCATGGCGGGTTTGAGCGCCTTCTGAACCACCTTAGCAGCATTCTTGGGGCTCTTTTCACCCTCGACGAATGCGAGAACCACAAAAGAGCCACGGTTGCTGGACGCCCACTGCGGCAGTTGAGCTTCCACGGCCGTGAGCAGAGGCTCCGCCATCGACGTCTCCTTGATGAGACGACGCAACGCAAAGTGGCCGTTCGCATCGGTGTAAAGAGGCTCTCCTTCCTCCGCCTGAACAGCAGCCACGACGCTATCGGCCAGCTCCTTGCTCTCCGTCCGCTTGGCGACCTCCACAATCACGTCGCGGCCTTCCTTGGAGCGCATCAGAGCACCCGCGTTCTCGACGCACATGTCCTCCAGCTTCGGCAGCAAACCCTTGAGCAGCTCCTCGCGACGAGCATCCGGGTCCTTCTTGTAGTTCACGACCTTGACGGTCGGGTCCTCCAGCGACGGCAGCATGGGAGGCTCCAGCAGCACAAGGTCGTCCGCTGACAGGTACTTCCTGTTGAGCGGGCTGAGCAGCTGCAACAGCACTTTGCGTCCGCTAGGGTGCATCGCCACCGACATGAGCTGGTCGTTCAGCTCCGAGAGAATGGACTTCTGCACGAGCACAGAGTCATCCACAACGTCCAGAATGCGCATGATCACCAGGTAGCCGCTCGGGTGGTTGCAGGCGTCCAGCACCTTGTCCTTGAGAGCCTTAATAATGCGCTTACGGTCCTTGGCGGCACCCAGCGAGATGCACTTGTTGACGACACGAGCACCGTTGCGCGTGGCCAGCAGCGCCAGCGACGCGTCACGAACATTGGCCACCATCTGCATCACGTCGTCGTGCTCGGCGTTGCACATGTACTCCCACAGCAGCGACTGCACGAAGGCGAGGCCCAGGAGCTGCTTGTCGACCATACGGTTCAGGATGCTGCCGAGGTGCTTGATCACGTCGGCCTTCTTGTCCGGGTGGGCAGCGACGATGTCGGTCAGGTTGCGCTTGCTCTCGGCTTGAAAGTAGGCGAACTCACGGCCGTAGAACTCGAGCTTGAGGGCTGTGAGCTGCGATGGCTTGAGGTACTCTTGCGCGTACTCGAGCGCGTTGGCCGCGATGTTGTGCGTGCCCACCTGCACAACGTGGCCCGTGAGGCACTTGACGATGGCGGCGCGGTCGGCCACGCTGCCGTAGCGGATCATCTTCTGCACGAGGAAGCAGCCGTACTGCATCTTGGCCAGGTCGATCAGGTGCTCCTTCATCTCGAGCACGATCTGCGAGCGGTGCTCGGGCTTGCCGTGCTGCATGAGCGACTGGATGACGCGCGACGCGTCGTGCTTAGCGGCCACGTCGTAGATCTTGCCCTTCACCAGCGTGAACAGCTCGTCCACAAGCGTGGCGCGCTTCGCCTTGTCCACGTCGCGCTCGCGGATGACGTTCCAGATCTGCTTGGCGCGCGTGACCATCTCGTAGTGCGGGCGCTGCATCTTGCGCTGTTTCTTGGCCAGCTTCTGGTCCATGAACGACTTCTTGGCGTCGTCGCCGCCGCTGGCGGGGCGCTTTTTGGCATTAAAGCCGCCCTTGCTGCCCTTGTTAAAGCTCTGCTTGCCCTCGGAACTCTTCGCTTGCATCGCCATGTCTTCGTCTGCTACTGCACCTGTATGACGCCTGGTCGAGCAATGGCCTCCCACCCACCAGTCAAAAACGGCGAGCAACACAAGTCACAGATTCATGTGGTACACCCGATGTTGATGTGGGACACATGTAGCCGATGAAAAAGCATACGCACACTGTCAAAAAGAATGTATCTTGAAGCGACGGAATTGCACCATTGCGCAAGATATCTAAGTGACGTTGGGCAGCGGTGCCACGCAAGCCATGGCTCTGTTCTACGACTACAATGTTCAAGTACCGGCGAACCTGCGCCAAGTCTGCTCGGTCTGGGGCGAGCTGGACCCCGTGCTCGCCGTCGCGCTAGAGAACCGTGAGATCCACTTCTTCACGGATGAGGTATCAACCGAAAGACCGTCGACTGTAGTAGTCGTGTCATGCAAGAGTTACTAACTGTCAGTGCACAACATTGATGCATTTCGTATATGCAGGGCGAGAAGCAGCAGGGGCTTGAGATCTACTCGCGTGCCGCCGACATTGTCACCATGGCTTGGCAGCCTCGTGGCGGGGCACTCGCAGTCGGGTGGAGCGACGGTATGCTGACCAATACTTTATAATTACTAGTGCACGTACTGACAGTGCAGTCCTGGGGCAGGCATGGTATCGCTGTGGATGTTTAAGGAGCAGACGGCGCGCGAGGTGAACTCGCCGCATACCAGCCGCGTGTGTCTGTTGAAGTGGTCGCCGTCTGGTAACCGGCTCATCTCGGCGGACGAAAATGGAATCTTGGCCGTGTGGAAAGTCGACAGCCGTTGCCAGCTCACACTTAGCACGCAGTACGCACGTCAGGGAAGCCTCACACACTGCGTCTTCGCCACGAGGCCAGCACTGCCTAAAGACAACACTGCAAAAAGGTAACCATCAACTTACATCACTTCAGTTTGCTGCTTATTGGTACTGATCCCTGCTGCTTGCTACCTGGTTCAGTGAGCACTTCTCTCTGCATGTCTGTCCGCAGTTTTTCTTTGGTGGCGAAGTGGGGTCAGTGCACTATGCCGACGACCTAGGGCACATCTCCGACATCCAAGTGTTGAACCACGCGATCGAGTCAATGATGTTCTACGAGGAGCAGAGCCGCCTGATTGTTATCACTCGGGCTGTTCAGCTCATTGTCTACCAAGTCGGTGCAACGGATGGTACAGTGAAGCCAATCACTAAGGTCAAACTGAGTCTCGCAGGGGAAGGTTCACTGCTTGAAACGAAGTGGGCGGGTCCGGGGTTGCTAGCAATCTCGTCTGGTGAGCCCCTGGTGCGGTTTTGGAACATTCGCACCGAAGAGAACAGCGTTTTGAGTCTGCCGAAGTCGAGTGGACTCAACTACAACGTCAACAACCTGAGTTTCTCCCCGCGAAGGCGCGTGCTGGTGGCCGGTACGGCTCAAGGAGCCGTCTTCATTTGGCGCGCAACGTCTTATATCGACACGACTCAGGGCAATACAGACCCTTCCGTTGTATCCTACCGCTGGGACCTACTGTTCACAGCTGAAGTGGGGCGTGCAGTTATTCGTGTTGGCTGGAGCAATGCGCACCCTGCACTGTATGCAAACACTGTCGAAGGCGTGGTTATCTTGCACGAGGGCAACATGCAGCGTGTGCTCTGCGGAGATACAGCGGTCATCCAAGTGAGACCCAAGACGCTTTCGATCGAGAAATTCCAAGACGGAGCGCAGTCCGGAGTGACCATCACGCAGTCGACGCTGGAGGCTTCTTCATTGCGCATCAAAGGCGTCTCACATGACGGGTCGACTCTTGTGGTCTGGAACGGCTCGAAAGCGGAAGTGTACGAGATGAAAGACGGAGATGCCAAGGTCATCAATCAGTTCAAGTGTTTTTCCAGCTCCATGGTACTACGTGACGAGACCATTTACCGGGCGAATGGAAACCACGTCGAAGTCTGCAATCTTGCGGGGGTGGTGAAGAAAACGATCTCATTCACGGAAGCAGAGGGTCGGCCGGCGATGCTGTCTCTTCAGAGCAAGTTTCTAGCAGTTGGCACGGATCGTGGCCTGTTACGAGTATTCGACGTTTCTCGCCGTGATCCGAAGGCCTTGGGCAGTATGGGCAATCTCCCAGAGGCCTTTGGCGAGGAGACCAAGTCTGCGATGATGCGGTCCATCTGCGTCAACTCGGACGGTACTCGCATCTGCATCCTTGCCGATCGAGTTGAAGGCGCCTTGAGAGTGCGCGAGCCGATGAGCAAACTCTTTCTGTTCCAGACGGATCTCAACATCTACCAGCAGTTCGACTTTGGCGCCTCACGCTACCCGATTTCAGTCTTCTTCGATCCTCAAGAGCCGCGACTGCTTGTCTGTGAGACTGTCAAGACTGGAAACGAGGGCATCTCCGCGACAGCAGGGAGCGGTGGTGCCGGCCGCCGAGACTTGAGTGCTGACGACATAGGTGGCGCGCGGGGGAGCCAAGTCTCGGACAAGGAAGTCACTATCATCTTTGCATCAAACGAGCACGGCCTGCTCATGCAAGACAGCTTCGATCTAGATCTCAAGTACTCGGCCTTACTTGGAATTCAGGTGCCGCGCGTGTACTTCGTGGCCAAGGTTGATACTGGATCGTCCGATGATTCGACCACCGTGGTGCATGTTGGCCGGACCAAGAGCAATCCCGTCGCAAAAACGCCCATGGTGTACGACACGGTGAGCTACTTGCGCACGCAGATCATGCGCGACTTTACTGGCCTGGACAAGGTCAACACCGAAGCCAAGCAAGCTCTCATCGACTTCTGCTACTTCATGACGGTCGGTAATATGGACGAGGCTTATCGGTCCGTCAAGCTCATTGAAAACCCGTCGGTGTGGGAGAATATGGCACGGATGTGCGTCAAGACGAAGCGACTGGATGTGGCCGAGGTGTGTCTTGGGAATATGGGCCACGCTCGTGGCGCAGCCGCTGTACAGGAAGCCAAAAAGGAGCCTGAACTGGAAGTGGCCATCGCTATGGTGGCGATCCAGCTAGGCTTGCGTGACGATGCGGCTCGACTGTATCGCGAGTGTGGCCGCTACGACCTCTTAAACAAGCTCTATCAAGCCAGCGGGTACTGGAAGAAAGCAGTTGACGTGGCATCCAAGCGTGACCGAATCCACCTGAAACCGACTTATCACGCGCTGGGTCGACACTATGAAGAAATGGGCGATATCAAGGAGGCCATGGAGGCCTACGAGGACGCTGGAACGCATCAAAAAGACATCCCTCGCATGCTGTTCAAGCTGGGCAAAATTGACTTGTTACAGAAGTACGTGGCCACTTCAAACAACCGTGACCTGTTGATTTGGTGGGCGCAGTTTCAAGAGAGTCAGGGTCAATTCGACGCCGCAGTGGAGAGCTACCAGCGCGCCAAAGATTACTTGTCCATCGTTCGCGTCTTGTGCTTCAAGAAGGACTTTCAGGGGGCAGCTAAGGTCGCACAAACGAGCGGAAACCGGGCTGCAGCGTATCATTTGGCCCGCCAATTCGAGGCACATAACGAGATTCCCAACGCTATCCACTTCTTCGCAAGCGGTGGCTGCTACAACCACGCCATTCGTCTTGCAAAGGAGCACCGCATGGATGCCGACCTCATGGGCTTCGCACTCATGAGCAAGCCCACTGACATGCTTGACTGCGCCGCGTACTTTGAGGAGCAACGCGAGATGGAAAAGGCGGTTCAACTCTATCACAAAGGAGGCAATGTGGCCAAGGCGTTGGACCTCTGCTTCCAGGCCCAGCTCTTCGAGGAGCTCCACCACCTCACGGATGAGCTCAGTAGCTCTGGCAACACGTCGCCTGCTATCCTGAAGAAATGTGCCGACTTCTTCAGTGCGAATGGCCAGTTTGCCAAGGCTGTGCACTTGTGCTTGATCGGAAACCGTGTGACGGAAGCGCTCGACGTCTGCATGCAACAGGATGTCAAAGTTACCGAGGAAATGGCCGAGAAAATGACGCCTCCGAAGGGAGATGACACGGCGTCACCGGCAGACAAGAAGCGGAGGACTGACCTGCTTTTGAAGCTTGCCAAGTGCTGTAAGCAGCAAGGCTCGTACCATTTGGCCACGAAGAAATACACGCAGGCCGGCAACAAACTCAAGGCGATGAAGTGTCTACTCAAGTCGGGTGACACCGAGAAGGTCGTGTTCTTCGCCAACGTGTCTCGCAATGCTCAGATCTTCGTCCTGGCCGCCAACTACCTCCAAAATCTCGACTGGCGAAAGGACCCCGAGATCATGAAAAACATCGTGGGCTTCTACACGAAAGCCCGCGCGATCGAGCAGCTTGCAGCCTTCTACGCTGGCTGCGCGCAAGTCGAGATCGAGGAATACCGGGACTATGAAAAGGCCGTGTCGGCCTTGCAAGAAGCGGTTCAGGTGTTGTCCAAGTCTCGTGCAGACGGCAAGGACGCGTTGCTCAAGCGCTACGAGAAGCGGATTCTATTCATCGAGCAGTTCGTCGTGGCTCGCCAGCAGGCAAAGCACAATCCCACGGAAATGAAGGAAATCGTCACCAAACTGCTGGAGGAACCTGGAATCGAAGAGGCGATTCGTGTCGGCGATGGCTACGCTATGCTCACAGCGGCCTACTACGACGAAGGCGAGCTGGACAAGAGCTTTGAGATCATGGAAGAAATGAAACGAAAGGGACTCGCGGTCAAGACGTACGTCGACCCGCGTGTGGTGGAGGCCGTTCAAGCGAAGCTCGGTGTTTCTCTGGGAGACGACAGACGCCGCAGACCCTCACCAAGTGACTACAAGAAAACGGCATCTTCCAGTCGCCCGAATTCGCGTGAAGCGAAATCGAGTCGCCCCAGCTCGCGTGAGGCCCAGCCAAGCCGTGAAGCCCACAACAGTCGCCCGAGCTCTCGTGAGGCAGCGATGAGTCCTCCCAACTCGCGTGAGGAGAAGATGGGGCGTCCCGGAGATGATGAAGAGGCTGAGGACGAATTGGAGGAAGACATCGCCGAGGATGAATAAGCAACTTCGCACCCTGCAACGTTACGTTCAGTTAATGAAACATGAACATTCTAGCCCTGCACGCAACGAAGCTAAGTTTTCCATTACGCGAGAAGTTCCTTGTGGGTTACCTGTCGTGAAATTCCTAACGAAACGGTGCACCAAGTGACTGAACAAAGCCCATGGGACGCTTCTGCGAGTAGCAAACTCGATGACAAGGCCGCGAACTTCGTTACCAGACAAGCAGCTATCGACTCATCTCGCCGGTGCCGACACCACCGCGCACAACATGGCTTCAGGCGTCGCTGCTACTGGAGAGCATGATGATGCAGAAGACCTAACGCCAGAGAACGAATCGTCGGCTTGGAACGACGACTTGCTCAGCGTTATGACTCCCTATCTCACGTGCCAGCGGTGCAATAGCGTGACGTTCATCGATGTACTGCGGGTACGACGCAAGGCTGACCAGCTTGCCGCCTCCGGATCAAGCGAAAGAGAAGGCACGACTTTTCTGTATGAGCAAGTGCCGCAATGTCCAGGTTGTGGAAGCACGAGATATCTGCGAGCTGGAGTCGTGAGTTTCCAGGAGCAGATCGCGGAGGAAAGAAATGCCATCAAGGAGTTCGAGCGCCGGCGAATCCCGGCCACCGCCTTGCTGCAACGTATCGCGCGGGGGTTCCTCGGGAGGCTCGAGTTCCGTCGTCGCCTAGTGGAGCGAGATCGCTACTTCCGAAAGATCAACCGCGCTGCAACACGAATCCAGGCGCGAGTTCGAGGCACGCAGGCACGACGACGAACTCTCATCGAGCGATGTCTGCGGATAATCCGCTTCATGGTCCCTTCGATACTGAGCTACGCGCTGGCTGCTCGACCCAATGAGCCGCCGGTCTTCTGGTACTCAAATAAGGCAGAGCTCAGCGTTTTTTACTGGAACTATAGGGAATATGTACGGCGATCCAGTGGCAAACCTACTCTGAAGAAAGTGGAGAGCAACGTGTTGGAGATCACGAGGCGCGTCCTGCGTCGCGAATACGAGTTGATTAGCCGCATCCAGGCGCGATGGAGAGGACTCACGACACGCATGGTCTTCCGCGAGTTCAAGCGCCAGAAAGGGTGGCTAAGAGGTATTCAACAATCCCCGGCAATAAAGATCCAGCGGCTTGTCCGTGGTGATGCAAGTCGCCGACGCTGTCGGGCGTTGCAAGTGACCATAAAATATCCAACGCAACGCGAGGCTTATCGGCGGGAAATGGCTGCCCGCGAGAAGCAGGCGAGAGCGTTAGCTTTCCGTGAGCGTCTGATGGCCAAATACAAGCAGCAGTTCCAGATCAAACGCACTTCGCGGATGATCGTGCAGCAAGTCAAGGTGCCACTGGCCAGCACGGCCACGGAGGATGATGAGGAGGACGAAGGTGAGTTGGGCCCCGAGACCCACTCCCACGTCCAGCACTCGCTCAAAAGCAGCAACAACAGCCACAAGGAACGAGAGACCGAAGACTCGACGGCGAATGGCAGTGCCATCACGTTGCCTCGCAATCCGAACGCTATTCGCTTTGCGGTGATTAAGCGGCAGCTCGATGGCAAGCGTGGGCGACTGCGCGGCCCGCGACTCCACATTCTCAAAGCGCAGATGTACACGCCGTCTGGCAAGAAGGTCTCCGCCAAGGAAGACCGAGCTTGACTGTGATTGGCCAGCGTTGTTGAAGTTAAACTATACTCCTTTGTGTACACCACGTAACCATCTGCACATTACACCAGTCATTCATTCAACACCCAAACAGACCTCCAGACTTATGAGCATCTCGACGGGCGCTATGGAGTGCGCTGTGGTGGCTTTCGGCTGCAACGACGACGGGCAGCTGGGTACAGGCGCCAAGCGGCGGCCCACGCTGGCCATTGACGACGTGTCGGCCTCCAACTTCCCCAAGCAGCTGGGCGGCCTGCTGGGCGAGGAGGTCGTGGCCGTCTCGTGCGGCTCTCGCCACACGATGGCGCTCACGGCCGACGGCGCCGTGTACTCGTGGGGATGGGGATCGGTGCGTGCTGTTGGACCGGAGCTTTTTTCTTGGCCTCCGCTTCCGTCGCTGGCCCACGTACTTACTGGATGCGCTTTGTTTGGTGCAATGCAGATGGGACAGCTCGGCCATGGAGACCTCAAGAGCATCAATACGCCACAGAAGATTGCCTTCTTCGAGCAGGAGGGGCTTAAGGTGGACTATATCTCGTGCGGAGGATGCCACTCGGCCGCTGTGGCCAATGATGGCACGCTGTACATGTGGGGTGAGACCCACTGGGGCCAGTTGGGCCTTCCCAAAGAGTTTGAGGTCGCTCACGAGTCGCTGCCGCTCAAGTGCCCAATTGCTGGCCTTGAAGAAGATGAACAAATCGTCAAGATCAGCTGCGGCGGCACGCACACGGCCGCATTGACTAACCTGGGGCGTGTGTACGTTTGGGGTCGAGGTGACAGCGGGCAGCTTGGCATCGGCTCGGAGTGGCTCAAGGATACGGAGGACGAGGGCCTGCTGGGGGTTAGTCGTCCGCACCTGCTCGAAGGTTTCAACGGCGAGAAGGTGGTGCAGGTTGCTTGCGGCGCATTCCACTCCGCGGCTGTGACTGAGGCCGGACACGTCTACGTTTGGGGGAAGGAAGACTATGGCATGCTCGGCCTTGGCCAGACTTCCGACCAGCAGACGCCCAAGCGCGTCGAATTCTTTGATGACATCCCGGCGCTGTACGTTTACTGTGTTTTTGCTGCATGTGCTGGATGTTGCTTCTAACGATGGACGCTGCTTGAACAGGCGTGTATCTTGCGGTGGCTGGCACACGATGGTGGTGGCGAAGTCGGGAGATTGCTATGGTTTCGGGCGTGGCGAATACGGCCGGCTTGGCCTCGGTGACACGAAGAGTCGGACGCGACCTCACTTGGTACGAACTGCTGTTTGCTCGATGTTTGTCAGCCTCAACGTTCCTAACAGATCAGTTTTTACAGGTGAAGGCATTGGAAGGAAAGACAGTGATTCAAGCTGCATGCGGCGGATCTCACTCTCTGTTCGTTACGAGCGACGGCATCGCTTATGTCGCTGGGCGACCTGAGTACGTAACGAGCTTTATCGTTCATCGAGTTGCCTTGTCGACGGGTCTTCGTTAAACTTGATGTCGTCTGTCTGTATCCGTTTATCTGCAGCCACGGACGCCTCGGACTGACGGACATGAAGCCGATGTCAGTGCCAACGCGCCTGAAGCTCGGCCCGATCCCTGTTCGCCAGGTCTCCGCAGGCGGGGCGCACTCGATGGCGTTGATACACAGCTCGCGCCCGATCTTCTCGCCCATGATCTCGCCGATCCCCACCAGCAGGCCCATCCCGCACGGCGAGCTATAATTCGAGGCTGCTGAATAATAGCAGAGACCATGCTTCGACCAGTGCTGCTCGCCACACGCACCAGAAGACGCTTAGACAATCGCTACACTCACTCTGCTAAACAAAACCAAGCTGCAAGTTGATCATCGAACGATGTTTGTAGCCATATCGACTTTCACAGAAGTGCTAAAAAAATCCAATTATCCAAAGTAGCAATGACCGAGGAGTCTTCGTCGTCGAGCGCTCTCTCGCCCGCTTGGTCGCCAGGGCCGGGCCGCAGCGTCATGCGCACCACCGAGAAGTCTGTCGTGTTCCGCGTGCGCACAGAGGAGAAGGTTTCGAGCGGTCGAGGCAGAAGCGAGAGGCGCAGCCTGAGGCTGCAGGCAGGAGCCATGAGTGGATCCGGTGACTCGGTCGTGCACGAGACGCTGGCCAAGCTGTACAGCGATGTGCAGCACAAGAAGGAGTGGCTGAGTCGTGTGGAGGATGAGGGTCGCCGAGCTCAGGACCACATCGACGGCTTGCAGCGCCAGCACGCGGTGCTTCTGCAGCGTTTGGAGAAGTGTAAGCGGCGCCGGAAGGAGAAGCTGCGCATTCAGAAGATGCTGCACGGACCTCGAGCTGAACACGAGGTTTATGGCAGCGGAAGTGACAGCGATAGTGAAAGCGGCTACCGCAGCCACCGCAGCAGGAGAAGCATACACCACTCGCACCGAGACCTGGCCAAGAAGGAGCGCAAGAAGCTGCGCAGGTTTCAGAGCGAAATGTCGCTTCGCTTCCAGCTGCTGCAGTCCGAGTGCAGGCGCTCCGACTTGAAGGTGGAGACACTGGTGACCAATCTGCGGCGCGAGTACAACGACTCATGTCTGTTCGGCAACTCGTTGAACTTCTAGTCACCTGTTGAACTGTTATAAGCCTTGGG
>AWVW02007195.1:0-11091 GCA_000500225.2 Phytophthora pinifolia
GTGCACGGGCCTGCGGACGAACGTCAAGTCCTTCGTGGTGTGCACGTTGGAGCTGTATCTGTCGTTGCTGCTCATGTTGTCGTTGTTCCAGTGCCCGGATCCGAGCCGGCGCGACGAGCAGGAACTGCAGAACACGTACTCTATGGCGTGGGTGCCGCTCATCTGCACTGTGACGCTGCTGTACAGTGCCAAACTGCTGGGCAAATACGGGCCCGACCCGGAGAACCTGGACCGCAACCTCGTGGGGCTCAAGATCACCATGTGGATCTACGCCTTCGTGGAGCTCGCGCTGGACAAGGATATGGTCCTCAAGCGCGGCCCAGCGCTCTATGTAGCGATCATCTTCTGTGCCTGCGATATGCTGCGCTTCCACATGGAGGCCACGCGGCTCATCTACGAAGACGAGGAACTGGAAGAAGAGATCGATCGACTGGCTAACATGGCCATCACGGCGCTGGCTACCAGCGAGCAGGTTGAGACGGCCTTCAAGCACGTAGTGCGAGAGGTGCAGACAGCCATTGCAATGCAAGATATCGTAGACGAAGCAGAAGACGGCGCCAGCAGCTCTCCGTATGAGAGGATAAACTCTGCCAAGCTGCAGTTGAGCGACGACGAAGATGAGAAGGACACGTCGGACTGCGGCACGCTTGCCATGCGTTGTAGTCCGAGAAAGGTCCAAAATAGCTGTGTAGCCATATTGCAAATAACAGATGACAGCCATTCCTGAGGCTGAAATCGGACAAGCATGATGCACCGCCGCGTGCTGGCCCAGACGCTTCGTAAGGCGTATCCGTTCTTCCTGATCGCCGGGCCATGCGTACTGGAGTCCGAGAAAGTCGTCATGACCATCGCTGACCGGTACGTGCAGCTGGAAGTGCCGGTACTGCATTTTGATACACACTAACGAGTCCTCTCCTTGTCTGTTTGTAGCTTGGCTACAGTGCAGCAGGACCTGCAGATCCCCGTCGTCTTCAAGGCAAGCTTTGACAAGGCCAACCGTCAGGATCTCAAGAGCTACCGAGGTCCTGGCCTGGAGAAAGGGCTGGAAATGCTGCAGCAGGTGAAGCAGTCGACGGGGCTGCCAGTGCTCACGGACGTGCACGAGACGCACCAGGTGGCTCCAGTGGCCGAGGTAGCGGACATCATCCAGATCCCAGCTTTCCTCTGTCGCCAGACCGATCTGCTTGTCGCTGCTGCCAACTCCGGGAGACTCGTAAACCTCAAGAAGGGGCAGATGCTCTCGGCTGAGACTATGGTGCGTGGTGTTGTCGTTCGAGTGTGTGTTGAGGGTCTCACTGTATTGGTGGTCAATTGCGTGCATAGCTGCTGGCTGCCAAGAAGATTGCGATCACGCAGGGCGACTCCGGTACGGGCAGGTACTTGGCGACATACAGATCGAGGATGCTAACCTGTGATTTTTAATCTTTTGGGAACACTGTAGATTTTATCCTGACGGAGCGCGGAAGTATGTTTGGCTATGGCGACTTGGTAGTGGATGCGAGGAATCTCCCCAAGTTGCGGCGCTCGAACGGTCTCGTCGTTCAGGATGTCACTCATAGGTGCGTTATTACCCGTAGTTATCAACTGGTGCCGTTGCTCACTCGCTGCTTCGGTTTTGCAGCATTCAACGGCCTAGTGGGGTCCACGCTGGTGCCACTACGAGTGGCGGTGACCGCGAGTTTATCCCGACGATAGCGAGAATGGCTGCAGCTGTTGGTGTCGACGGCTTCTTCTTCGAGACGCACCTTGATCCGACGCAAGCGCTCTGCGACGCTGCCACGATGCTGCCAATGGACGAGCTCGAGCCTCTTCTCAAAGAACTGATCGCAATCGCAAATGCATCAAAGGCCTTATCGTAGCTGGACAGTCATAGGAATACAGATTGGACCAGTGTTCACCTATGGATCGCGCAGACTTTCTTCTACGACCGGGAGTGGATGGTCTTTCCTCCAGATCTTCCTCATCATGCGGTTGATTTTTCGGTTGAAGCGGTCAGGCCTCGGCTGCTTTGTCTTCGGGTTCACTAGTCTGCGACTGGGCTTTGGAATCTTGGGCTTTCTTGGGACTCGACAATGTTCGTGGGAATCCCCGTCTTCATGAACAGCAGTGATTTCATCGAGGACCTTTGTGCGTACTCCAAGGTACTGCTCCATAGAGGACAACATCTTGGCTTTTCGCACCATTTCGTGCTTGTATTGATCGGCCAAGCCATCGGTGAAAGTCCCTTTTCGCACGTCCTCGACCGTGATGGCGGGCAATGTCTGCTCCTCTTTGCTTTCGAGAGCGTTTTGGTACTTCGCGTAGAGATTGTTGGACGCCTTGAGAAGTTTCGGGAAGTCCGAGACGGCGAGTTTTCTATGGGCGGTGAGGCTAATGGCGGTACCGACTTGAGTTCCTTCGGGCTGACTGGTAAGCTCTTGACCTTCTGCTTTGTTGTTGCTTTTCTCAGAGGCGACTGGGGGCTGGAATGTCTCGGATTGATTCGTAGGAGAGGTGCCTATGGACAGCACGGTCTGTGCGGCGATCTTGATGCTTGGGCTGCGAAGTCTTCGTGGCCCTGAAGAGCTTGGAGGCGTTGGCTGCCTGAACTCCTCTGGATTCGTCGGTAGTGGAGCAGCAAGCGTGGTCTTGGCAAAATACACCATCGTTTTCTTCCTCGCGTGAGCATCAACCAGTGCCATGGCTGCACGAGTGCCGTCGTACGCATTCTGCACTTTAGCCGTGAGCTCGAGCATTTTTTTGGTTTTCTTGGCGTTCGCTTTCTTTTGACGGTCTTCGAGCTTCTTCTTCGATGCAGCTAGCCCTGGGCAGCACGCATCTCCAGTCGTATGATCCTGGTTTCCACACCAGCCACACAGGCACTTTCCGTCTTGCATCATTGCCTTCGTGGAGCTGTATCAAAGCAATATCAAGCACAATAAAGACACATCTGCACACCAACATTTGCTTGCGTACATTGTGAGAATCAGCCCGGGATTCGCAAGCGAGAGCTTCACTCGAGTTTTACGCCAGTTTTCTCGAGCCTCAGCAAGTTTGCGAAGTTTATTGAACGATCCCCGGATATGATCCAGTGCGTGCATGTAGAACAGCTCCTTCCAGGTTTCTCTCTGTCAAGGTGGCGTTGCACAACAATACGTATAAGTAAGCAAGCTCGAAAGCAGAGACTACCGGTAGGAGAGACGTACATCCATGACCAGAGTCTTCACATCCGTCACTTGTACCAATCACAACATTAACCGTTTGAGTTTCTCCAGAAATCCAAAGCAAGTCGCACCTGCTAGTAGATCAGTGCTGCACGTCGATCTATTGAACAGGATCGGGTATTCACCACAAATATCGCGGTCCTGATACAAGCTGAGCTCGAGTTCTGTGCGACGCCTTAGCTGCGTGCTTCGCTTCACACCAATTCCCTGCATTCTTCGTTTCGCCAGGTTACTCTCGAGCTCTGCGCAGCGCTGGACACTGCCGTTTTCGTTGAGAAGTTGGATCATCGGGACTGTTTCTTGAACGAGGCCGGCGTAGATGAAGAACACGACGTTCGCATCGCCGCCGATGCGTGTGAGGTAGCTGTCAGCTGGATAGTGCACTTGTCGAAGACGATTCGACAGTCGTGTCAGCTCACCGTGTGGCCAGCCTTCAAAGAAATACATGGTCTCCAAGAACTCGATCTGAGTGAAGTCCAGCTGGGAAGAGTTCGTGATTCGGATCAGTCGTTGGTAAGCTCCTCGCTTCAAGCAGATGAAGGACGTGGGCTCATCGCAGATAATAGTACAAGATCGTCGAGCTGTGGGGTCCATGACAGCCAGTTCTCCGAAAGTGCCGCCCTCCGTGATATGCTTAATGAATGTGCCATACTGATCTGGTTTTAGCTTCACGTCTTCTTCATCAGCGGACAAAGTTCTGGAGCTGTTGTCTTCATCAAAGACCCTCAGCTTGGGTTTCGCATTGATGAATAGTGAGACAGACCCGGATATGATAACGAAGAACGTATCGCCGTAGTCGCCTTGATAGCACACAACACCTTGAGTCGGTAGCTCCAGCAGCGTCATCTCGCGACAAATGGTTTTGCAAATGATTTCTTGTGCTCCCTGGAAAATCTTGTTGGTGCTGCCGTTTCTGAGCACCCAGTCGTAGAGCGTGTCGATTTCGTGTGCCTCACGTGCTTCGGGCGCTCTCTGCAAGATGCGGTAGATCTGCTTTACTTCTTTCTGTCGCTGTCGCTGAGGTTCCGTCTCCAAGTGCATTTGCATTTGGTCTTGCAGCTGATACAGGAACGAATTTCTCCGAAGCGTAGGGAATCGCTTCAACGCCGCTGGATGCATCGGAGTCTTCCCTGGTGGCGACTTGACGCCATCCACCGCCGCAGGAGCCTGCATTGCACAAAGGTAAATTCACCACCGTAGTCGAAACAATCTACTAAAAATACAAAAGAAAGCACTTCCAAAAACAAATATGTTTTTTTGAAAAGAACTAGGTGTGTGGAAAAAAAAACATTGTGACTTTGTATTACGGAGCACTCGCCATTGAGGCCAAGCGCTGCGCCGTACCGGATGTTAGAAGCTGCAGGAAGGATCTACAGGTTCTTCTTGCGGAGCACCTCGTTGGCGGCTTCCTCCTCCGGAGTGACGTCGCTGCGGTGGATAAGGTAGCGGAAGTGCTGCGCGGAGCGGATCTCCATTTCGAACGACATGAGGAACTTCTTGTCCACTGGGTCGATGAGGTGCAAGATGCGGTACTGCTGGTCGCGGTTGGCCTCAAACCACGTGTCGCAACGGTCGAAGAAGAGCACGTTGTTCCACTGCATGGACTCGTTGAAGGCCTTGTCGTAGCACTCCTTGAAGCGGTCGATGTGGATGCACACGTGGTGGCCGTCGTACTCGCCCTTGCTATCGCGCAGAGCCTCCTGCTCGTCGAACACGATGGCCTGCAGCGGGCCGCAGAAGACCGAGGTGCGGTAGAGCTCCTCGTTGCCTTCCTTCTTGGTCACCAGCGTCTTGGCGCCCAGGTAGTGCTCGAAGAAGCGCGAGATGCCCTGCGCGATGCCTGGGCGGCACGGGTACAGCAGGAACGGGAAGCCCTGCGCCACGCCTTCCACGTCGTCCGTGACGGGCAACGTCTTGCCCAGCGACTTGTTGATCGAGTTGTAGTTGCGCGGCGTCACGTGCAGCTGCAGCTCATTGCCGTACGGGTCGTTCACCTTAAGGTGGTCGTACTTGCTCGTCTCGAAGATCTCGTGCCACTTCTCCTGAGGGTAGTCAATAGTGGTCTCTCCGCCGCGGTTGATGCGCTCGAAGGCGAAGCGCGTGTCCTTCAATTCGTCGGCCACACTGGCCAAGCTCTTCTCGATGTCGTCGAGGTTGGGCACGTACAGGTAGATGGAGGCACTGATGCACTCGTTCTTGGGCTGGCCGGTGAACAGGTGGAACTGGTGGCGTCCGGCGAAGTTGGCCCAGAAGTGGTAGGCCAGTCGCGGGTCGCGCGAGCACTGCAGGCCGCGCATGTAGAAGATGTAGGCGGGCGACTTGTCCGAGCACTTGTCCGTGTTGGACAAGTTGATGTGCTCCAGGAACTTGAGGTTGCCCGCCTCCTCGAAAGCCTTCACCACCTGATCCTTGCTCCACGTCTCCTCGCCAGTCGTCGCGCTCATACTTGTCGCTGCTTGTAGTGGTGCACTTGCGTTCGCCGCGGTAAATTGATGAATGGATCCGAAGGCCCCAGTGATGGCTACACTGAGTCTGCGGACGTGGTCAAAATGGCCTCGATATATGCGATTGCATAGGCAGCCAATCGCCGCCCCGCATTTTGACAACGCATTCGTGGGGCTCCACATAATTCATGTATGCCACATAACTTCAAGTTGAACTCGAAGAGGCGGCCTCATTCGGATCCGCGACGATGGAGCCCAAGTCTGGCAAGCTGCACAAGGTGCTGCCCTCTCTGTCGATAGCCAATAACAATAATGCTTAACTATGCTGACGCGCATATATCGTTGCGTGCGCAGCTCTGTTCGGGGCTCTTCGGCCCCAAGTGGACCGAGAAGTGGGTGCATCTGGACGGCACGCTACTCAAGTGCTTCCCCATGGCCGTGGAGCAGCAGGTTTTCTCGCTCGGCAGCTCACGCCAAAGCAGCTGCTTCGAGCTCATGGATTACAAGTTTGCGGTAGCCGACGAGGTTGCAAAGGATTAGCATCTTTGTATTGGTTTTACGAGTACACAAGAGACTCAAAGCAATTCGTTGTAATGCTGTAGAAGAAAGTGAGCCGGAAGTTCGCGTTCCAGTTAGAGTCGATCGAAAAGGTGAGCGGTAGTGGATGGAACAGAAGTGATCAGGGATTGAGCTGAGAGGAAATGTTGGCTGTGTCTTTCAGTCGTCCAAAGCCGTCACGTTTGCCTGTTCGTCAGAGAGGGAGCTGGCGGAATGGAAATACGCTCTCACGGTGGGTGCGATGTGTACTAGATGATGTTTAATGCAGAGTGCTGATATATAGATACGGGGTCTGTGTTTGCAGTCGCGGTTGTGTCTTCCTGCTGATGCTCACGTCTCGCCGGTGTACGATGCTACAGTTTTTCCTATACGAGGAATAGTTCGTGCTTACCTTCGTGGTTGTAGCGTTCAGGAGAAGATTCGCCGTGCTGCTGAAGCCTTCTTAGTGGTAAAATCACTCTCGCGATACGACTGTGCTGTCAGAGCGACTAATCGATGCTATCCTAACTGCAGATGGATCCTCGACACACAGGGAAAGTCGAAGTGGGAAAACTCCGTGGGCTTCTCCAAACTATATCCTTTTCACTTGTTGATCATTGCTTGATTTGTACATCAATGATGCAGGGTATCCTTACATCACAGCTTGTTTTTTCTGATTTCACATTGGATGGGAGGGGCAGGAGTCGGAGTTGGCGCTAATGCAGCAGCAGCTCGATCTTGGCAATCACGGTATCATTACTCGAAGGAGGCTTCTTACTTGGCTTCAAAGCTACTATTGCGCGCAAGAGGTAATGCTGAGGGTGAAAGCGGAGCGAGCCAGCAACCAGCTCACAGCAGAAGCGTGCAAGCCTCTTCCGAAATGTGACGAAAGCGGCTCGTTTAAAGCAAACACTCGCGTATCTGCGTCCAAACGCCTACTCCTTCAAAAGAAGGCAGACTGGAACGAGCGATACTACGCGCTTCAGCTCAAGGACGCTTCTACTGACGTATTCACTCGTGGTTCCGAAGTTTCCGGCTTTCTTGGAGAGTTTCGCCAGGCCGCTGAAGTCCTTGTGACTACAATTATTGCCGAGATGGCTTTGGATGACACGGAGATGACCTTGCGACCGCAGAGTCTTGACGATGATGATGTGTTTGCAACTGGCGGTAATCCGCAATTCAGCGCTTTGAAGGCGGTACTGCTCAAGTATCAGCGCGACGGGTTGTTGGTTTATCTGTGCTCTCATCATCCACTCAGTGGATCATCACATGAAAAGCGACAACATGCAGCATCGGTTGCCATTTTCAATCGAATGGTAGGCCACCAAGTCCGCGCTGCGAGAGCAATTCACGAGGCAATCGAAGAAACCAACGACGAAACGCAACAAGGGATAGCACTGCAAGTTCCGCTGCAATGCGCCATCAATCACCTTGGATTCCAGGCATTTGTGATAGCCTCGTCGCAATCAATGGTGAAAAGCACTCGCCAGAACTTTGGGAGCACAGCCAAAAGCCATCAGCTGAAGCAGCTACGCGCCAAACTAAAAAGTGTGTTCGACAATCTTGGACTTCTTACAGATAGCCTGCGCGGTCCTGTAGACGATCAAAATGACCGCAGCCAAACGGTTCCGTCATTTTTCCCACTCAGCGCTGGATTCAACGTGAACTTACGAGATGGGGTACCAACCTTCGAGCTTCAGAATGTATCGGATCTCATGCCGGCCGACGTTTCGAGCGAAGAGCCCGATGAAGTGGCCCACGAATTTCTCCTGTACAAAATGCGACCAGAATTCGTTCGTATGCATGGCAACAACCTGCCGCTGCATTCCAATACCCACGCAGCTACGGAGCAAGAGCCTTCGATCGAGCAGAATGCCACTGACGACTCTCACTTGGAGTCCCAATTGCTCCAACAATCCGCGATAAGTGCCCGCGAGTGTTTGCACACTGTTGTGATTCCTGAATTCGTGGCTGATCTGGAAAACGCTACGGTGCAAGTTGTTGACAGCCGGTCGCTGA
Source organism: Phytophthora pinifolia (assembly GCA_000500225.2). Lineage (NCBI taxonomy): Eukaryota > Oomycota > Peronosporomycetes > Peronosporales > Peronosporaceae > Phytophthora > Phytophthora pinifolia. The sequence continues at coordinate 8,204 of AWVW02007195.1, forward strand.
CAAGGGCGTTGCATGGAGAAGGAATTAACGTTCGGTACCTTGCATCCTGCTATGAATTGGCGTCACTAAAGCACATCCGTCGTGTGTTGCTTGCGGAAATGGTGGCTCGAGCCTGCAAGGTCGAGCTGAGAGCGTCACTTCGGATGATTCTTCCCGACGCAACAGCAACGATCTTGAGGCAAGCAAAGACATCGCAAAACACAGGAAGTCACGAGCCAAATGAGGATGAAGAGGGCGAGCGCAAACTTGATCCTGCCACAGCGAAAGCTCTTGCCAAATTGGCTCTCCAAGAGGAAGCATCGCAAGTGGTTGTCGAGTTTTTCAACCTCGTGCTCGGAATTTCTCCTGACTCCAAGGCGTTCTGGGAGGAAAGGATTCTGCCCCAGGTCGACGGGAAGTTTGGTATCTCTCTTACTTTTGACACCATCATCAGCGAGGACTTGCTGCATTTGCCGCTGCTGCTCCACGCCATGCAATTCCAGACCGGCGTTTTCCTCAGTGACCACATGACTTACAACTTCAACGGCGTGGAACCGGTCGCACTCGACTGCCTTCAGTGCTTAGCACCAAACACAAGACTGCTAGCACGGACTACGAGAGAATGCGAAATGGTGTTGGAAAGCTCAGACGCTTTCCTTGCGGCCAGGGACTTCAGTAGTGCGCTTTCGAGCATCATGTTCCACGTTTCCATCTTGGAGACAGCGCCATGTGACGAACGAAACCTGTCGCTGTGCCATCTGCTCACTTGTGCCGCCAACATTTCGCTAGCGATGGATTTGCGCGAACAAGCGAAGCAGCTAGCTACGATAGCCATCGAGGATTCCCCCGGTAACCACGCCGAGCTGACCCGAGCGTTTACAGTTCTGATGAAGCTGAAGCATCTCGCTGGCGACTTACCAGGAGCGCAAGAACTTTTCGCTGAAGCTTTGGAGCCCATTCAGTGGCACCTCGGCCCAGGACACCCTCTGCTTTGTGATACGTACATGACCATGACGGAAATCCTCGGTGATCTAGGCGAGGCGGACCGAGCGGTTGAAACGCTGCAAAGCTGTGTAGCTCTCGTGCGTGACTGCTTCGGCAAGACGAGCCTTCTCTACGCGGATATCCGACGTCAACAAGGGATGCTGATGTACGCTGCCAACCCGAAAGACAGTGAGGCGATCATTGGGGTGCTTGAAGACGCCTTCTCCGTCTACGAGAAACACTTTCAGGATCCGGTGGATGACGTACCAGCGTACAAGGATTTCGCTTCGGAATGTTGCTATGTACTGGCAGTTCTGCATGCACAAGTTGGTGGGGTGCAAGCCGCTGAAGCTGCTTACGGCATTGCGTTGACGGGACTTGGTCTGCGCAAGGAGGCACTCCCGCCAAACCACGAGGACATGATGAAGTCGTACCTGCAATTAGGCAACTTGTCTCGAGATCTGGGCGAGCACTACCGAGCGGTAGACTACTACAAGCCGGGACTTGAGATCCTGAAGACCTTCCGAGATGACGACCACATTGACCAGATTCGCAGCGTCACCCAGTCAATGCTTCAGCTGCATCTCCAGACGCTGTCACTGGAGAAACGCAGTGTGGGCTTTTGGTCGCTTTATCGTAACTGTTTCGTGCGTACAACTGACTTGGCATTGTGCCCTTGTATTCTCCAGGTGATCGAGAAGACGACGAAGCGATATGCTCAGCAGTGGCCACGCTTTGCCTTGCTCACTCGGAAAGTGTTACCAGAGAAGGCAAGTGGCTCCGCTTCAGACGATGACGTGAGCGACGAGTCTGCGCTGCTGATCTTCGTGATGAAAATGCTGTTTGATCTCGAGCCCATTCAGTACGTGGACCACCTCGTAGACAAGACGGACGTGGAGTTCCAAGACTACCGCAAGCAGTACAACCTCAACTTCGTCGGCACTCTACGCCGTACGAACGCCGACGCGCCGTCTCCGCAACATGCATTGCTGCGGTCCTCGAGCGGTCGCTTCGCCTCCTTCTCGGGCGCCGGCACCTTATCCCCGCCAGGATCTCCTCGCGCTCCCCTGTCGCCAATGCATCACCCCACGCTCTTCCCAGCTTCGCCTCGGGGCAGCGGCCGCACGTCCTTCAACCAGCTGGACTGTAACTTCCTCAAGACCAGCACAGGGGATTTCACCTTTGGCTCGCAACTCGCTGCCGTGCTTTTCCTCATCAACCACCCCAGCAGCAACAGCAACGTGGATCCGCAACAATAGATCCCCTTTCAAAACTGTTTACTTCAACATGTCACTTTTGTGTCACTAAAGTGAAGCAAACAATAATGGACCCGATGTTCCGAGTTCATTCACTGGAAGAAGGGGACAAGCTGCTGTAATTGACCAGTTCATGCGACTGCCGAGTTATGAAGCTTCTGCTGGAGCTGGCGAAGGCCCCCACGGCTGCTTCGGACAGGATGTCGCGCTGGACGAGGACACCGACAGTCGCTGGACGGCTGTGCTGCAGCAGGATCAGCAGAGGAAAGCGTAGCTGCTGCAGACACAGGAGCAGGTAGTGGAAGAGCTTTTTGAGATTCCTACGAGCGACGAGCGTGGAGTGACAGTGACGATGAAGACTGGGACTTGAGCAGCAATGACGAGGTGGGGGTTACTACCAGGCAACGCAATGGGAAGAGATCGAGTGAAGTGATGGAGCAAGAGGAGATGACGTCGTGTAGTGTCTCCCGGGTCCGAACCACCAATAACTCCAACACAGCAATGCGGGGGTCAACCCGCACGGAAATAGAGCCGAATGTACGGATGTGTTGGTCAGGTAGAAGATTGAAGAGTGAGATGTGGAGAGACTGCGTGTGACGGGGCACACAGCACCTTGCACAGAGGAAGTGCTGGAAGTATGCAATACTTCCTGTGAACTGTTGTTCACTT
>AWVW02007196.1:0-10855 GCA_000500225.2 Phytophthora pinifolia
CTGTTCTTGGCATAAGAACGAAGGTCGTAGACCTTAACTAAGCTTCCTCTAAGCTAAGGCTACTGCAGCCCCGCTGCATAAGGTTTAAGCTGGGCGAAGAACTGGTCCACATTCTCCGCACTCGGCTCCGAGAAAATCGCTTCAAAGCTGGTTGGTGAAGCGTGGACCGAGCGGACGACTTCGTCAACGTCTGCGGTAGCATTGAACAAGTTTACCATTGCGGTTCTTGACTGCAGCCAGCTCTCCAGACAAATCTGCAAGCTGCTTCTTTAAGCCATCCTCCGTTGCCCGTGTCTTCGTCTCCATTTCTGAAAGCCTCGTAATTTCCGACGCCAACTCTGCTATCTTGCTCTCCAGACGGGCCACGCTGTCGAGACCGAGCTGAAGAGATGGCGCGGTCTTCTTCTTGGGCGGTTCAGTCGGCGTTGAAAAGTCCGCTTTCCGCGTCTATCATCTTGTTGGAGTCCGTTCTGATACTGGTGGAGGCTGTCGTGATGGTTGGCGAGGTTGCATTGCTGTTACCGTTGGTGCTGCTAGTCGTAGCCGTGACGCTTGAGGACACCCCGCGCATTCGAGTTTTCGCTCGTAGCAGTGCCTGGCCGTGGATCCAAAATGTGAGGTAGAAGAGTTCTTCTCCATCCGGGATCGCAGTGATCTCGTTGAGCACGGATTGGCTTTTGAAGACAACAAGGCGGTCAGGCGCTGGAGCGACCTGCCACTTAGGGCCGTTCTCCGCCAGACTCGTTCGCAATGTGAGCGTCGTCTTCCGTTTCTCCGCTGTTCTCGACTCAACTGCATTGAAGACGAGTCTCCTGATCCGCAATCTAGGCGCAGAGGCTGGTGGTGGCCGGCTTGCAACTGCTGGACGGCCGATCAGTGCACGAACTGCGCGCACAGCTTGGCCTTGTCCGGCCGCTTCTTGTTGATCTCGTACGGAAGCGCATGCAGTTTCTCGATCGGTCAGCACGGGATATTCCGTATTGCAGTCGCGGTGCTCGCCCCAGGCAGAGTCTCCGTCTGGTTCCCTCCGTTGTTGCGATTCAAAACATGCTTCGAGTCCACATCAGGGGCTGTAGACATCAGCAGCCCGTTCTTGGCCATTCTGAAGGCGTCGTTTAGCAGCAACTGCGTCCACTCCTCGGCCATGAACTCGTCCATGACTGCCACACCACGCACTTCCCTCTTTCCAGTAGCACTTCGTCGAGAAAATTCGTTATCCACTTGGTCCCACGTGCCGAATCCGAGTTGGGGTCGGCCAGCAGTCTCGCGTCATTGGCCAGCTCGACATGTTTCTGATAATTGACACGGTGCACCATAGCAAGCACTCCCTACCAAAGGCTTCCTGGGACACCTGCGGCATGAGCATTTGCTCCGTCGCTGGGTCCATGACGTCTCCCTGTCCCGCTCCACGTTTCTTTACATTCATCAAAACACTCGCCGCTTTGGCCTGCACTTTCGGCATCAATGCCAACAATTTGTGTTCACACCACGGATCTTCCAACAATGTTTGCAGGTTCTTATCGCGTGAACAAGCAGCTCCTTGCCAATGCCAGGGTAGATAATCCTCTGGAACTCACTTTCCTGCAGTAGTTTGGCGAGCACGCCATCATCCAGCACCACGCTTTGTCCTCGACTATTATTATAGCACCGCGCTTATTGCAGTCATCCAGCAGTTTCTTGAGCATCGATTTCCACGATCCTTTTGTCGCGGCCAGCATTTTTACACTTTAATAGTCCCATACAAAGAACAAGTCTAAAGTCCTTAACGTGTCTGTAATACAGCTTATTAATCGTGACACCTTGTTATAGGCCTTACTGGCCTCCTGAAGTGCCGTTTCCGTTTTGAAGCGCCGCGAACCCGCACTCTGACGGCACCTCATGGCGACCCAGAGCAACGCGGAGGGTGCCGTATCCAGCGCGAAATGCTCGCGGGCTGATTGCACGTCGCTGCGGGAGGAGCTGGAGCTGCTGCGCGGTGACCTGCTGGAGATTGAGGGTGAGAACGAGCAGCTCCACGATCAATTGGCCACGCTGCAGTCCGATGCAGGAGCGCGGGATGCCCAAAGTCAGCAGAAGCTGCGCGAAAAGGACGACGCGATCGTCCACTTGAACGAGACGGTGTCTGGTCTCACGACGCAGTTGCAACAGCAACTGGACAAGCTGCAGAGTGATGCGCAGCAGACAGCGCCGGCGTCCCCCGAGAAGCCTCAATCACAAGCCACAGAGAAGGAAATTGAGGTATTACAGACGAAAAATGAGGTACTGGAGTTAAAATTGAAGGAGCTGCAGGCTCAGGTGGAGAGAGAAGCCACTGCCAGTCTGAAAGCTCAAAGACAAGTGGTCCAAGTGGCCGATGAGAGCAGGGACAAGCGCAGTGAGCTCTACACGACGCTGAAAGATAATGAAATGCTGCGAGCCGAGATAGCAGAGATGCAGGAAAGCATAGGGAAGATGACGGATCAAGTGAAGGAGTACCAAGCTTCGAGCTCGGCGATGCAGGACCAGCTGGAAGCCTATCGCGACGCGGTGGATGAACAGACGTTGGAGGTTGCACAGCTGCACACGAAGGTGGAGCAGCTTGAGCAGGAGAAACTGTCGCTGGAAGCCAAGCTTATTGAGATGGATGAACGGGAGAGCGACGTGGACACGCTCATGGGCCATGCGAAGGCGAATTTTGACATGGAGAAGGCGGTGCTGCTTGCCGAGCTGGATGATCTGCGAATGAAGTTGAAGCAGCAGAAAATGCTGCATGAAAAGCAACAGGAGCAGGCTCAGGATAGCAAGAAGACCGTGAACGATGAAGAGGAGGAGGACACGGTCCGTGGTAGCGCAAGCGCTGAAATGGAAGATCTGGAGAAGCAGCTCGAGATGCTGCAAGAGCTGCGCATTCGAGACAAGAGCACGATTCTCGAGTTAAACCAGCGCATCTTGCAACAACAGAGCGATTTGGAGAGTCTCGCAGAGCACTTGAATGTTGAAGCTGTGGTTGAAAGTGCTGTCCAGACAGCACTACAAAGGCAAAAGGCGCAGCTCGGCAGTCTAGAGCAGGAGAACACGACGTTCAAGCGGCGTTTGAGGGAACACCGTGAGCTCGTTCAGGACCTGGAGCTGCGGCAGGGAATCGTGGAGAAACAGCTGGCTGAGGCTGAGGAGTTGAACGCCAATTACGAGCAGGGAGCTGGACTGGAGGATGTCATGAAGTATCAAAAGAAGCTGCGGGCGCAAGTGCAGCAGCAACAAGAAAGGAATATCAAGATACGCCAAGAACTTAACGAGCAAGTCGAGGCTGCTAGTAAGCTGCACGTGGCCTTCGAACGGCTGAAAGCGGAGGTTGGCAAGCCTGCAAGTTTCGAGTACGACGATCTTGCTATTGCTGACCACCTCAAGGGCCAATTAGCCATCAACGAGGCAGTGATGAAGCAGATGGAGATGCAAATCAATGAGCTCGAAGCCGAGCGACTACGATTCCTACAGAAGCTGAGAGACCAAGCGCGTCTGGCTGGCCACAAGCTCTATGAACAGCATGGGCTGACCTCTGAAGAGTGGGTAGCCGTGGAAGACTTTATTGACCGCGTTAAGAACACACCAGAAGTGGCGAAGCGTCTTCTGGAAACGAGTTGCGGACTTGGTGGATCTCGTGGTGGAGAGTCAGCTCGAAAGGCAGAAGCTCAAGGGAATTTGATTGAGGATCTCGAGAGGAAGCTGGACGTTAGATGTGAGGAAAACGCGCTTCTACTTCGAGATATAGCACGGCTTCAGAATGAACTGGAGGAAGCACGGTCGAAGCCTCTAGCTCCCGCGGAAACACAGCCAGTAACAGCTCCAGATGATGGCCGAGGCGAACTTGTACGCGCGTTTGAATCCTCGAAAGCGAAATCTCAACGACAAGAAGGGGTTATCTATCATCTGCGTGCTGAAATCGCGTCATTGCGAAAGGAGCGTGAGCAAAAGATTGGCAAGAAGGAAGCGACGTCTCCCAGCAACTCATCGGACAACCTCAACCGACTAGTTGATGGTACTCCGCACAAGCCGGTAGCCGAGGCTCGCACCCACGTATATGCTGCGACTCAGACGACAGCCCCGGCAAATGAGAAGAGACTGGGAGCTCCAACGCGAGCTCAAGGTGATGAAGATGCTAGTGAGGTGTCTCTCGCATGTTCGGAAGAGGATGGATTTACTGTTGTAGTAAAGAAGGAAAAGGCGGCTTCAAGTCGCTCTGAACGTCCAACTGCCGAGCACCCACCGGCAGAGCAAACTCGCGCTCGCTCAAGCCCAGACAAGCAGAGTGACGAAGGCTGGAACGATCATGCTGACAATATTGCCTTGGTGGTGGCGAAAGCAATTGAAGCCCAGTTTGCACGACTTCAAGCTCAGTCGAAATCGTTGCTAGCCTCTAGCCCAACCGCTACGCCTGGTTGTAGTCCCAAGACGGTTTCGCTCGTTCCCGACAAGGATGTGGGCGCTACTGACACAGAGCCTGCGTCTCCACGATCGCCACAGTCTCGCGTGACTGTCGACAACGTGGCTTTTGAAAGCGAGGATGAAATGGTTCAGCAGGTCGACTTCTTGCGAGAATTGAACGTGTGTCTTGATGAATTGGTGGCGACAGAAGCACGCAATGACGAGCTCCAGCAGCAATTACATCAACACGAAGACGTGTTTCAGTCGCTCATGGACCAGCACACCGTGTTGTACCAACACTTTTTCCAGATGCATGCGCAATACACGAACGCTGAGATCAGGCTTCGCCATGAACTGGAGCAGTCGGTCCAAGCTAACCAGGACTACAAGCTGAAATGCCAGCGCTACGAAGCCGGCCTGCACCTTCTTGATGTTCAACACCAGCAAGGCGCCTCGATGACAACTGATGCACTTGTCAGTGGAAATGAAGCGCAGTTGCGGTCGGAAGTAATTGTGCTGACCCGGAAGCTTGCGGTGTATGAAGTGAATGAGTCGCGGCTCAAAAGGAAGTACCAGCAGCTGCATACCGAATGGCGCAGTAGTACGGAGCACAACAAGCTGCTCCAGCGTGAGTGGAGCGAGATGGAAAAGACGCTGAAGTACCGAGTCTTGTATCTCGAGACGTGGAAGCAGGGCGCCGACGAGATGATTGAACGTATGGAGAAGACTCTGGAAAAGAGTGTGCTGCGTGAATATGCTGATAAACAGCAGCGTGTGATGGTTGACGTGCTGAAACGGTACAATGCACTGAGTGAAAAGTACGCGGAAATGCATGCGAAGTACCTGGAGCTGTATGGCTTACCGGCTCAACTCAGCATGGCGCAGCATCAGCTCGTGATGCTGCAGGCCGAAAAGAGCGCCAAAAGCAGCAGTGGGACTTCTGGTGCACAAGAAGCTGGGTGTGATCCCCGGGTGCTTCAAGACCGGATAGCTCAACTCGAGAGCGAGCTCCAAGTCCAGACTGAACGCGTGAAAGAGCTTGAAGAAGCTTCCCGACAAGCTTTATTCCACGCTGATGACGAGCTGGTGCAATCGTCAGCACTCCAAGATCCTGAAAACGACAACGAGTTACGAAACGAGAATACGCTTTTGTACGAGAGAGTGAACGAAGTTGAGCAGCTCTACGAAAGGCTCGCTCTTGAATGCTCCAAGTACAAGGATCTTGCTTCTCTAGCGGCGTCTCAGGCTAATGTGCTCACGAAGCGAGTCGTCCAGGAGCAGAGCAATCGCGACCAGGAGGAAGAGCAGCTGCGTCAGTTGATGGCCTCCTCTGAAGACCACGCAATCGTAGGCGAGCTTCAACACCAGCTGATGCAAATCAAGACGACGTATCAGCAGTTCCTGGTGCAGTACGATCTCGTGTCAGAAACCCAGCAGCAAACACTCTTGAAGAACCAGCGGCTTGAGCTGGAGATGGAGAAGAGAGCCCACGAACTGTCTGCGATTCGAGATAGCTCACGTGGCAAGGTCCAGCTTCTGGAGAACGCAATAGGACAGGTCAAGGAGCGCGACTGGACGGCTCGGAATACGAAGTGGGAGGCGTTCAGGAAGCGTTTGGACGCGTTGGAAGATGAAATACTGGTCGAGCAGCAGCGTCGCAAGCAATTGGAGAAAGACTTGGAGGACAAACAGACTCAGCTACCGCTGCTTGAGCCCAGACAGCAAAGAGGGAATCAGAGTGAGGTGGGTCGGCTAAAGAGCCGAGTAGATGCATTAGAGACCCGAGAACGTCTGCTCATGGGCCAGCTTGAGGCTGCGATGAAGGCGACAGGGTCGAAGGAGAAGGAGGTCCGGTTGCAAGCAGAACTCGGCGAGACAAAGACACTAAATGAAGACCTCCTGCGGCAGCTGGAGGCCATGCAAGCTCGTATACCGGAGCTACTGCGGCTAAATGGCGTGTTAGAAGCCGAGAAACGGGAGATTCGATGCAAATACGAAGATCTGGAGCTCGAGCTGCAGTACGTTCGTTCTGGGGTCGCGGGTGGAGAGAGGCGAGAGCATGACAACCAGCGAGAAAGAGAACATGGCTCCAGTCACTCCCCGTTAATGCGGCAGAAGGTGGGCTTGTACGAAAAGGATCAGGCGGAGCTACAGCAGGCAGCCCAGGCGACAGTCGCGAGTCTGAAGCAGCTCGTGGAAGAAAAGAATACGTTGATCAACGAGTATCAGCGCAAACTTGCGGTGGTGCGGGCGTCCAGTGCACAGGACAAAGCGCAGGATCGACTGGAGACCACCCAGCTCAACAAGAAGCTGTATGACGAGAACCAACGCATGATCGGACAGCTCAAGGAGGCGATGAGTACAATCAGCAGTATGGAGCGGTCCGGCAAGAGTAAGCAGGCGCTGCAGGCCGCACAAGAGCGACATGATCATGTCTTAGAGGAGTGGAAGCAAGCAGAAGTGGCCTTAGAGACTGCAAAGCAGTCGATCCGAGAGCTTCAAATGGAACGGGAAGTACTGCGGAATGAGCGGGATCTCGCTGAAGCTCGTGCTGGGGAGGCTCTCGAGGAGATTGTGCTGCTGAAAGAAAAGGCCACGGAGGACGAAAAGCACAGCCAGAAGCTCGAACACCAAGTAGCCTTCGTCAAGCGCGACGTGGCCAAGAAAGAAGACAAGCTCAAGCTCTTGCGTGACGCGATCATCAAGCTCAAGGAGGAGTTTCTCAAAGCGGAAGATCGTCACGCGATCGAACTTGCAAAGGCCCAGCATGCGATGACTCAAGATTTCAGCGCTCGCAAGCGAAAAGAGAAGGAGCGTCAGGAGGAGGAAGAGGACGAGTGGAGAGAAGAAAAGACACGACTGCAGAGCCAGGTGCAAATGCTTCAGGAAAAGCTGGCGCTACTGAAGAAGAAGCAAGACGTGCAACAGCGGCGGCAAAAGAGGATTGAAAAGGAGGAGAAGGAGGACTCTTCAGCGCTTGGAGGCGAGGTGTTGAAGGAGGAAGTCGAACGTCTGAAGCGTTTGCTCAAAGAGAAGGTGGTGGCTGAGGCGAGAGCGGTGGAAGAACTGGAGAAGAAGATCAAGATTTTACAGGCCCAGAATCTGGCGTTACGCGAGGCAGCAGCCCACGCTCCTGCGGCGCCCACTGACATGATGGACGAGAAAGCGAAGCGGCAGCAACTCGATAGTGAGCGGAAGCTCCAGCGTCGTGTCGACATTCTCATGCTGCGACTCAAGGAAAAGCAGGCGGATGCAACCAGCAAGGATCGCGAGCTCGAGCGCTGCAACGAGCGGATATCCAAGCTGGAGACCGAGCTGCAGTCACAGCAGACGAGGGTCGAGAAGCAGCGCATGGCGCAAGCCGCAGCTGCTCCAGCGGCCATGTCGGCTCCAGTAAAGCAACAGCTCGACGAATTGGAAGGCCAGAACGCCTTCCTGCAAGAAACGCTGGTGCTCAAACGCAAGGAGTGGGAAGAATCTTTCACCGCGCAAATGGAGAAGTACGAAGCCCAGTTGCAACGTCTGCGTCGCCGACTCGTGCAGCATGGAATCTCCTCGACTGACGAGGATGCCGATAGCTCAAGAGAGAGTTCACGCTTGCAACGTGAAGAGCAGCACTTCTTGGTCGGACAGGAAGTTCGGGAGGAACTCGTCGCTCTTGGTGAGGAGCTGCGAGGCAAGGAGCACGACATGGTGGCCAAAGACACGAAATTGCTCGAGCTGGAGCTTGAGCTTGAGAGTTTGCGTCTCGAGTACAAGCGGCTTCAGCGAAAGAACCAGCGAAGCAGCGCGTGTCAGGTCAGCAGCAACGACACGCCAAAGCGTCGAGGAGCGAAAGGCCCTGCTAACGGACGAGCAGCGTCGTGGGCGGCGCAAGAACGGCTCGAGCTTGAGGAGGTGATTGAGAACATGAAGAAAGTGATCGACAAACTGCGGTCGGAGAATGAAAAGCTCAAGAAGGCGGCGGCGAAGCAAGCGGCGCTGTCTCCCGAGCGAGTGGAACTGATGCGACGCAAGCTCAAAGAGCAGAAGGAGGCACGAGAGCGGCTTGACGCTCAGCTCGACAAGCTGCAGCACGAATGCGGCCAAGTGAAGAAGGAGAAGCTCAAGCTCCAGCAGAAGCTCCGTGCCAAGACCGCCTCGTCCAACTCGTCCAGGAGCGCGGGCGGGGCTCTCGAGCTTGAGCTCAAGGAGAAGGATCGGCAGTTGCTTGAAGCGGAGCAGGAGCGAGGGGAGCTCCGCCACCAGGTGCTCCAGCTGGAACTGCAGCTTGAACGCAGCAACCAGGCTGGAGACGAGACCGAGAGGAGAGCGGAGCGAGAAGAACGCATCCAGGAGCTTCAAGCACAAGTGCTGGAGCTGGAGGACGAAAACACAAAGCTAACCAGTGAGTTGGCGGCGTTCGACGAAGACTTCTTCGAAGAGATTGAAGACCTCAAGTACAAATACGCCCAAGCCGTACGCGACAAGCGCCAGCTTGAGAAGCGACTCGCAGGAAGTGTCGCTGGAGTCTCGACGTCTTCGCGCCGCAGCAAGAGCAGCTAGGCTGGTTGGCCCTCTAGTAGTCGTCGCCACGCGACACCACCTCCTTGCACGTCGGACGCAGGATGATCGTGTGCTCGTACTGCGCCGTGTAGCTGCCCTTGACGTCCACAAGAGGCGGGTAGGCCGTCACGATGCCCGTGTCCACCAGGTTCTTGAGCGCCATGAGATACTTTTCCTGCTTGGCGCCCTTGGGGTTAATGGTGGCCGAGCCGCCGTCCTCGCGCTCGATCCATCGGCGGCACCACGGCAGCGTGCCGAAAGTGCGCGTGAGGTGGCCCAGCAGCTTCTTGGCGCGGGGCAGCCGCAGCGGCACGTGCGGGGCGTCGAACGCCTTGGCGTAGTGCGAGCACTCGCCGTCCTCGACCACGTAGCCGCGGCCAGTCGTGTTGAACGTCTCGATCGCGAAGATCTCGCCCTCCTCCATCTTGGTTTGGTCCTCCGTCTTGACGATGGGGACACTCTTGCCGGCGTGGATCTGGTACGGGCCGATCGAGTGGCCGTTCAGGTTCCGGATCGACTGGACCGGGTACGTCTTGCCCTCGATGGTGACCTCAAACGACTCCATCACTTCTTGAATCTCGCCACCGATCTCGCCCAGACGAGCGTCGATCCCCGCGTGGGCGATCCCAGCCTCCGTCGCCGCCTTGGCGGCCTCAAGCAGAGGGTCGAACTGCGGGTCGAACGCCACGGTCCACGCACTGTCAATGATGCGTCCGTTCACGTGCGTCCCGAAGTCCACCTTCATGACGTCGCCGTACTTGAGCACGGTCTCGTCGCCAGAGTTGGGCGTGTAGTGAGCCGCCACGTGGTTCAGCGAGCACCCCGTAGGGAACCCAATGCCGCGCTAGATAGCCACAATGTATACTGTCAGAAACCTACTGAGAACCACAGCAGAAGGTCAAGAACCCCACGGTTACTTACAGCAAAGCCGGCCTCGACCACGAGCTCCCGGTTCTTGTTCTCGAGCTGCGTGCACATGTCGATGAGCTTGACGCCGGGCTTCATGAGGCTCTGCGCGAACTTGCGCACGTGGCGGTGCACCTCGGCGGCGTGGCGCACCGTCTCGTACAGGTCCTCCTGCGCGCGGTCCAGCGCGCGCTTCTCCTCGCTCGTGGTGCGGAACGTGTTGAAGTCTCCCGGGTGCTCCTGGATCTCGCCCTCGGGAAAGTGGCCGTCCGGGAAGAGCTGCTCGATGGGGATCGTGGGCGGCTCCGTCTGGCCCACAGCCACGTAGCTGTCTGTAAAGCCCGTCACGCCGCGGAAGGGTGGCTGCTTAGACCCAGCCGACGCGTGCGCCTTGCTTTTCTTCTTTTTGTGCTTTTTCTTCTTCTTCTTGCTCTTGCCGCTCGCCTCGGACGCATTGGCCACCACCTCGCCGCTGTGCTCGGGCTCAGCCATATTCACGTCCTGCTCCGGGGTCTCCACGGCCGCCGTGGCCTCCTGCTCTTCAAGCTTCGCCATTGGCTTCTGTGTCCTGCGCTGAGTCTTGGAGAGTGAAGCTGCATGGGGACACTACGAACGATTGGTTACGGTTTGATCGGCGTAACTGGTTACGCAATGGTTACGTCGTGCGCTTTTATGAAACATGGTGTGGTATACACGAAATCAAGATGTTGCTGCGCTGCTTTCATTTGATGCCGCTGCAAAAGTGAGCTTACCACCACCAGCTGAAGCCTGGGAAGCCCCACCACTTGTTGGCCTTCGTGGTATGCTCGGTCTCTTTGTCTGCAGCCGCAGTGAAACTGGCCGCAGTGATCGCTTTCGGTGCGGACCGAAGGACAGCGGTAGTGAGACCTGCGAGGGCAACGAGCATGGTCGCGATGGCAGCCGTGAACTTCGTCATGGTCGTTGTCAGCGGGGATGCGTGGAGGTTGCTGAGGCACGAGAGGGAAATTTGGTTTGTGCGCGA
>AWVW02007203.1:0-14622 GCA_000500225.2 Phytophthora pinifolia
TACACAAAATGGATACGTACGTGGTCCACAGCAAGTTACGGGCAATATGATGCTGAGCTTGCGCAGTGTCGCACGTTTTCAATTCCCCCTCGCCGTCCAGCACAGCCAAACGCCCTTCAAGTAGCTGCAGCTCTCCAGATCACAATGGGGAGACGCAAGCCCGGTGCCGCAGCGAAGCACGCGACGCTGTTCGCGGACGAGCGCGTGGTGGTGGGCGTGGACGACCTGGTGTTACTACCGTCCGTGAGCGAGACGTCCATCCTGGAGAACCTCAAGATGCGCCACGCCGCGGACGTCATCTACGCCTACATCGGCCATGTCCTAGTGGTCGTCAACCCATACAAGTGGCTGGATATCTACGGAGAGGACAGCATGCGCGCCTACATGCACAAGGCGCGCATCGACGTGCCGCCCCACGTGTTCGCCACGGCCGAGGAGACGTACCGCACCATGCTGAGCGAGGAGGACAACCAGTGCGTCATCATCAGCGGCGAGAGCGGTGCCGGCAAGACGGAAGCCTCCAAGCAGATCCAGAACTACATCGCCGGTGTCAGCGGCAGCGGCGCAGGCGTGGACAAGGTCAAACGCACCTTCCTGGAGAGCAATCCGCTGCTCGAGGCCTTCGGCAATGCCAAGACGCTGCGGAATAACAATTCCAGCCGCTTCGGCAAGTACTTCGAGCTGCTCTTCGACTCGGCTGGGAGGCCGCAAGGTGGCAAAGTCACCAACTACCTGCTGGAGAAGTCCCGAGTGGTCCGACCGGGCAAGGGCGAGCGCAACTTCCACATCTTCTACCAGGTGCTGGCCGGCCTGCCGCCCGCAGCCAAGCAGAAGCTCTACTTGGACCGAGGCCGCCCCGACAGCTTCCACTACCTCCAGGCCAGCGGCTGCTACGAGGTGGATGACGTGAACGACGCCCAGGAGTTTGACGAGACCATGGCAGCCATGCAGCATGTCGGCATCAAACGGAAGCAGATCGAGCTGGTCGTCCAGACGCTGGCGGCAGTGCTGCACGTTGGCAACGTCCGCTTTCAGCCAGAGACGGTGGGCGACGCGGAAGGCTCGTCAGTGCGCGACCGTGAGAGCCTCGAGATCGCCTGCGAGCTGCTCGGACTGGATGCGGCGCGGGTGGAGCACGCTCTGTGCTACAAGCTGCTGCAGACGATGGCGCCCGGAGGCAAGATCGAGTCGTACGAGGTGCCGCAGAACACGAGCCAGGCCAAGGCGCAGCGCGACTCCATCGCCAAGGCGGTGTACGACCGCCTGTTTGACTTCTTGGTGGAGCGCGTGAACCACGCGCTGGACGTCGAGAAGAAGGCGGAGAAACACGGCGAGGTGTTGGAGATGGACGCCATGACCACGATCGGCATCCTGGATATCTACGGGTTCGAGATCTTCGACAAGAACGGCTTCGAGCAGTTCTGCATCAACTACGTGAACGAGAAGCTGCAGCAGATTTTCATCGAGCTGACGCTCAAGAGCGAGCAGGACGAGTACGCGCGGGAAGGAATCGCGTGGGCGCCCATCCCTTTCTTCAACAACAAGGTGGTGTGCGATCTCATCGAGGCGCGGCGCCCGACGCCCGGCATTTTCCTCATTCTTGACGATACCGTCAAGACGATGCACTCCCGCCAGGGAGACAGCGTGGACGCCAATTTCCTAGACAAGGTGGCGAGCATCCACGGGTCGCACCCGCATTTCTCCAAGCGTGGCAAGACGTTCGAGATCAAGCACTACGCAGGCGACGTGCAGTACAGTATTGATGGCTTTGGAGATGCCAACCGGGACTTTCTGAGCAAGGACATCGCGCTCATCATCAGCGAGACGTCCAACAAGCTGGTGCGGTACATTTTCCCGGAAGAAATCGACCTGAACGACAAGCGCATGCCGAACACGGCTGGATACAAGATTCGTACGCAGTGCGAAGCGCTTGTGACTGCCTTGATGGACTGCACGCCTCACTACGTGCGCTGCATCAAGTCCAACGACCAGAAGCAGCCCAACAAGATGGACGACCGGCGCGTCGTTCACCAGATCAAGTATCTGGGCCTTCTTGAAAACGTCAAGGTGCGTCGCGCGGGTTACGCGTACCGTGGCGACTACGGCCGCTTTGTGGATCGCTTCCGTCTGCTGAGCAAGGAGACGTACCCGGAGTTCCGTGGCTCGGACAAGAAGGGCACGCAAGCGGTTCTGCGTGCCGCCGTCAAGTCGCTCCCTCAGCTCGAGAGCGAAGTTCAGCTGGGCAAGACGATGGTGTTCATCCAGACGCCAGAAACCTTTTTTGAGCTGGAAAAGCTTCGAGAAAAGAAGCTGGGCTCGTTTGCCCTGCGCATCCAAAAAGTGTGGAAGAAATACGATGGCCGTCGGCACTTGCTGCAACTCAGCCACGATATCACCAAGCTGTACGCGTCCAGCAACAAGCAGCGGCAGCGCGTGAGCATTTACCGTCCGTTCGATGGAGATTATCTCCGCGATAATACGATTCGTGAGGCGGTCATGGGGGTTATCCAGCACTATGGGGACTCGGAGAAGATCGTGTTTCTGGATGAGATCGAGAAGGTCTGCCCCATTGCCGGTGTCTCTCCCGATGGGTCTCCACTTGCGATGGTAGGGCGAATCCTGGTTATCACCAACCAGTATCTCTATCTGATGGAGAAGCGCACGTGGCAACCTGTTGTGGACCCGAAGAGCTCGTGGGTGCCGCCGTTGGTTTATCTCCGTCGTCGTCTGCGGCTGACGGCGATTGAAGAAATCACGATGAGTACAATGGCAGATCCCTATTTCGTACTGAAAGTACGCCAAGAGCCGCTTCTTGCGGAGCCAAACAAGAGCAATTGGGTGGACAACAAGTCCACGATGGTTTGCATGGCCACGGGCAAGAAGTTCGGGCTGTTTAACCGTCGCCATCACTGCCGGTACAGTGGCAAGATCTACTGCAACGATGTGTGCAAGCAACTGGAAGTCGTGCCAGATCTTGGCTTCTACACGCCCGTGCGCGTGTACGATAAGGTGCTGGGGCTCATGTCCACCGAGATGCCTGAAGACCAGCTCCTCCTCTCCGAGAAGAAGACGGAGATTGCTGTCACGCTTGTGGACGCGATACGAACACTGGCTAGTGTTGCGACTCCCATCAGCTTCAGTGACTCGATTCGTCTCCGTCGCGCCGCAGGTGCTGGGCTGTCCAAGACTCCGCCGCAGCAGATCCAGTTCGTGTCATCCGGACACGACAAAATCACAGGCGATGCGAACGCTGTCCAGATTCACGTGGCTCCAGGCGTGCCGGATGAGTACATCCGTAAGCGTCGAAAACGGGAGAAAGCCCGTCGTAAAAAAATGGAGCGCCAACGCGAGGAAGAGCTGACGATCCGCGCCCAACGTCAAGAGCATCGCGCGCGGGAACGTGAGGCAGAGCGTCTGCGCCGTGTCGCGGAAAAGAAAGCCAAGAAACAGGCTGAAAAGGAGGCGCGGAAGCACGCACTCACGTCGAGGCGGTCCGCCAAGACGTCCATGGAATCGGTGCGGAAGTTCGGCGAGACGGCGCAAGGATCCTCAACGAACGGCGGCATTGGCGGGGCCAACAGCGAATTGGCTGCCATCCTTGCACGTCGTCGCGGAGCCTAAAGCGAACGAGGCAGTCGACGAAAAGAAGAAGACCACCATGACGCTAAACCAGGTTGAAGTGTCTGGAGAAGGCGCCCTTTTCAAAGAAATGGGTTCTTTCGCAATCTTTGAGTGGTTTGGGTTTTGGTTATCACATTTTTTATATACAAAACAGTTTTAGTATTCCGCGGTCACCGGCAAAAAGTGGTTAATTCCCGCGTCTGTCACCTTCGTGCAGTACCAGAGGTTGATAGTGGTGAGGTTGACAAGCGTTTTGAGGTGTTCAAGTCCTGCATCCGTGATCTCGCCGCATTCTGAAAGGTTCAGCGACGTGAGCGATGTGACTTTGCCGAGCGTTGGCATCCCTTTGTCCGAAAGGAGGCAGCAATTGCCAAGGTCCAGCGACGTGAGGCTGGGCATTGAGACGAATGCCGATAGACAAGCGTCGGTTAGCTTGGAGCAGCTCGCAAGGTCTATCGACTGGAGCTTCGTCAGCGACGACAAGTTCCGTATCCCGACATCCGTGAGCTTGTTGCAGTACCAGAGAACCAACGTCTCGAGATCCGTCAGTTGAGCGATGATTTCGGTCGCCGAGTCAGTGAGATGACGGCAGTGGCCCAGGTTGAGCGTCTTCAGGCGCCCAAGCCGTGCGAGATGAGCAATGCCTTGGTCGTTAATGTTGACTCGCATGAGGTTTAGGCTGGTGAGGAAATGCAGCTCGCCGATCCCAAGCAGAGCCTTGTTGCCCACTTGTCGGCAGTTGGACAGATCCAAGACGACCAGGGATCTCAGCTGTGATAGCCCCGCGATGCCTTCGTCTCGTAAACCTGAGCATCCGCCCGCGTATAGAGACTTGAGGCGGTGCAGCCCAGAGAGATGGCTAAGGCCCTCGTCCGTGACGTTGAAGCAGCTCACCATGTCCAGCGACGTGAGATTGCGCAGCTTCGAGATCGATCGCAGTCCTTTGTTCGTGACTTTGCCACACTTCATCAAATTCAAGAAGCGTAGCTTGGTGAGAGACTCCATGTGCTGGAAGGTGGCGTCGCCGATCTCGCTGCAGTACCACAAGTTACAAGACGACAAGTTCGAGAAGTTCTCCAGCACTCGCGTGCCCTCGTCCGTGATGTTGTAGCACCCAGCGATATCCAGCGTGACCAGGTTAACCAACGGGGCAAGAGACAACAGACCTTGGTCGGTTACTTCACCGACGTTGGCAAACTCCAAGTGCCGCAAGTTCACGAGCGAGCTGAGAGCGATGATGCCCTCGTCTGTAAGCTGGCTGCAGTTGGACAAGTTGAGACTCGTGAGCGAGGTAACTTGGCCTAGTGCGATGATACCGGCGTCCGTTAGCGCGCCTTGGTAGCAGTACCACAGATTGAGCGTCTGGAGATTCTTGAGGCGAGCAAGTTCCCGAATGCCAGTGTCACTGACCTTGCTGCAGCCACGCAGACTCAGATAGTTGAGCTTCGGTAGACCTGTAGCAATGGCAGTGATACTTTTGTCACTCACGACTTTGCAGTAGCCGAGATTGAGCGACGTCAGCGTCAAGTTCGACTGCCCTTCGGCGATGGCGTTGATGCCCTTGTCCGTCACGTGGTAACAGCCTTTCAGCGCAATGGATGTCATCCTCGTCAGCAGGGCTAGCCGCTCGATGGATTCGTCCGTCAGTTCCGCGCAGCCCGTGAAGTTGACCTCCTTCAAATTGGGGAATTGCGTCGGCAGGTCCATCAGGTTCTCGTCCAGGATCACCTTTCGAGCTGGGATGAACGAGAGCGCGTGCGTGGCAAGCCCAACTTCGCGACAAATGGACTTGCTCGTGAACATGAGACGGTAGATCTCATCGACGCACAGGTACGGGACGACGATATGCATCGCAGAATTGATGTCGAGTAGCCCATTCTGACTGCTGCTGACGCCGGTATCGATGGTCTCCATGAAGATGCCGCACCTGCTTCGGCTCAATGTCGACGACGTTCTCGATCGCGAGCGTTCCCGCGAGCCGTCTTGCTCGGTGGGTTTGGTGCCCCGTACCCACTGCCGCCAGTGGTTGAATGTCTTCTTCCTCCACATGTACGTGAGTCGGTCGTACACACACGGGCAGCAGTCGTCGAGCTCCTTGCGCATCCGCTCGACACTCGCCGCCGAGCCTTCGTCATCTTGCGATGCTCGATCTTCCGCCTCCGCGTTGCACACGCACGACGAGGAAATGTAGTCCAGCTCCTCCATTGAGAAGGAGGACAGGGAACGCGGATTCAACCGGGTCATGCGCAAACGCTACGGATCGACGTCGCTGATGGAGTTGTGGAAATGGCCGTGTAGAACGTGAAGCGCATACCATGGACACTCAGAGCGCAGAGGCAGAAGGCCCACCGCCTATGCCGTCCATGAGCATCGCCGGCTGTCTTGGCGCGTCACCGGATCAGAAAAAGGCAACAAACAGAAAGTTGCCTTTTTCAGAATGAATGTAGTCCGGAGTGAAGGTCGGTCACTGTTCCGCGACAGTTCGCTTCGGACATGGGTACAGTATCAGTCTCCGTTAAGTGCGACAGGAATCCTTGGTGGCGAGCAGCCTCTTTTGACTCCATTTGTCAATCAGGAGCTCCAGGACCACCTTCACCAGCTTCTTCCCCCCCTTCAGCCCCAAGTACACACAGACAACCATGGCGATCCGTTGTCAATTCGAGAACAGTAATGAGATCGGCGTGTTCTCCAAGCTCACCAACTCGTACTGCCTCGTGTGCGTCGGTGGCTCAGAGAACTTCTACAGCACGTTCGAGTCGGAGCTGGCCGAGCACATCCCCGTGGTGCACGCCAGCATCGCCGGCTGCCGTTTCGTGGGCCGCGTGGCCGTGGGCAACAAGCGCGGCCTGCTGCTGCCAAGCACCACGACGGACCAGGAGATGCAGCACATCCGTAACGCCCTCCCCGACTCGGTGGTCGTGCAGCGCGTGGAAGAGCGTCTCTCAGCTCTGGGCAACTGCATCGCCACCAACGACCACGTCGCGCTCGTACACACGGACCTGGACCGTGAAACGGAGGAGATCGTGGCCGACACGCTCGGCGTTGAGGTTTTCCGCCAGACTGTGGCGGGCAATGCCCTCGTGGGAAGCTACTCGGCGCTGTCCAACCAGGGCTGCCTCGTGCACCCGCGCACGAGCGTCGAGGACCAGGAGGAGCTCAGCTCGCTGCTACAGGTGCCCGTGGTGGCCGGCACCGTTAACCGCGGTAGCGACGTGATCGGCGCCGGCCTCGTGGTGAACGACTGGACGGCCTTCTGCGGCCTGGACACGACGTCCACCGAGATCTCGGTGGTCGAGAGCATCTTCAAGCTCCAGAACGCGCAGCCCACCGCCATCGCCACCTCCATGCGCAGCGCGCTGATCGACTCGATGACCTAAGGCAGCACGGCAGAACGTTAACGACGCGGGGAGGACACGACAGCCAAGTCAAGCAGACGCACAAGACGGCACGTTCCATGGTGCTGGGAGGGTTGGCGAGCTCCGGTCCCCCGTGCTTTTGCTATTTAACCGCACGCTCCAATAGATGCTTTGCCCACCGGAAGGACGTACGTCTCACTAGTTTCTCATTGTCATACGAAGCCGAGTTGAAGGCGGCTGCTGCAGCAGGGCGAGCTCGTCGAGTATCTCCTCGAGCTGCCGCTTGAAGGCTGCGATCTCGGCGTTCTTGGCGGCTGTCGCGGCTCGATGGGCGCGGTCGCGACTGAGCTGCTCAAGGTGAGTGGAGGTCAAGGCGCGATCCAGCACCACCTTAAGTTCGGTCTCGCGAAGCTGGTGCTTCTGCTCCAGAGTCGCCACTTTGAGCTCCAGCGACCGGTACTGCACCATCGACGGCGTGCGCGGCAGCTCCAGCTCACGACGTAAAGCAAGCGCCTCTTCTTCGAGCTCGGGCACTCGCTTTGCCTGTGCTTCAAGCGCCCGGTTGTGGCGCTCAGCCTCCATCGCCAGCCTCTGCAGCCTCTGCATTTCTCGTTCATTAACTGCAAGTTGGGCCTCCAGCTGAGCGTTCTTGTCAGCGAGCTCCGCCGCTTGCTTCCCGACCTCCAAACGCTCCGAGCTCTGCTCTTCACGCGCTCGAGACAGCTCCTCCCGCAGCCAAACCAGCTCGGCTTCAGTCTGGGCTGAGCTTTCAACCACTACTGCGGTTGGCGTGGTGGCCGGGTTCAAGGCTTGAGCCAAGCCCAGGGTCTGTACGGTGCTCAGCGTTTGTGCCAGTCTGGCTCGAGAACTCTCGCTGTCTTCCAGCTGGGCCTTCAAGTCGGCAACCTGGTGTTCAAGCTCTCGCTGGGACTCCATGCCTGCCAGTAGGGGCGCGTCTTCGGGTCGAGTATCCCCCAGTTGACTCTCGGCTTCCAGCTGCTCCACCCTGGCCTTCTCCTGCTTGAGCTCGTGCTCCTGTCGTCGTAATTGACGCTGCAGGTTCGAGATCACGACAGCGGAGTCTGCATACGTGAGCTCTTCTTGCGCGTGTTGGGTGCTGCCAAGGCCAGCGTACTGCTGCTTGCGGAGAGCGCGATACTTGGCTTCCCACTTGCGCTCCAGCTCCTTGATCTTGTCGGCGTAAAAGCGACGAACCTTGGCCACCTCAGCGTCCGAAGCGGTGCTTGCAGAGTCCTTGGACGTCGCTCGGTGCGACAAGGGGGCGTTGCTGAGCTGCTTGAGCTGCTTGTCTTGCTCCTTGATCTTCCGGCGATACTGCAGCAAGAGCTTCTCCTGCTGCTGGCGGAAGCTCGCCAACCTCGTCTCACTCGCTTGGTGCGCTTGCTCCAGCTCGCGAGCTAACTGCGCCACTTTGTCCTCGTAGTCTCGCTCCAGAGCGCGCGTCTTGGACTCTTCCTCCGCTCGACGAGAAGCCAAGATGAGGTTCGCCAAGCTGTCAGGGTGGCGACGACGCATCGCTTCTTCCAGCTCGGCTAGACGGCTTTCGAGCTCTTGAATACGCCGAACATCGTGCGGTGATCGGCGATGCGGACGAGCAGGAGAGCGCTTGGCGTCCGCCCGCTGCTCCTTCGAAGGCGTTCCGGTTGGCGTCTCGGCCACTTGGCGGCGAAGGCGTCGAAGCTCTTCGTCCTGATCGTCCAGCAGCCTCTGGTTCTCCACGTACCAGTCGAGTTTCTTCTGCAGCCTACCCAACGCATGCGCATGGTCCTTCTTGCACAGTTCCAGCTCGCTCTGCAGCTCACGCGCTTGCTGCGTGTCGTGCGCCACTTGAGTCAAGTCGACGCCTTCGTAGCGACATTCCAGCTCCACTTTGGCCTTCTTGACTCGATCGAGCGCCAGCGTCACTTCGTTGAGCTTCTGCTGATACGACAACTTGGCAGCCGCGAGGTCTTCCTGGAGCGCCATCGCATGCGCCTCGGCTTCAAGTCGGGCTTCCACCGCGACGCGGTACTGAGCTTTACTGGTGAGGTCCCCGCCCCCGCCGAGAGTAGAGACGTCGCCGGCTTGATCTTGCAGCCTTTTAACCTGTCGACGCAGCTCCTCATTCGCCTCATGAACATCGTAGTGAACGTCCTGACGAACCTGCTGGAGTTGCTGCATGAGACGCTCATTTTCCTTTTGAAAGGCGGCGATCAGGTTGTCCTGGATCTTGATCTCTTTCTCCAGCTTGCTGAGGGCAGAAGCCTTCTCTCTTGCTGTTGTTAACGCTTCGGTCTCGAGCTGATCTCCGCGTTCCCCGCCCTGCTTCGCGTCGACGACAGGCGATCCACTCGCTGTTGTCTGGATATGTTCTTTCAGCTGAAGAATCTGGCGCTGAGCCTGTTGAAGACGGAGTAGCAGCCCACTCTCCCTTGCGATACTAGCTCGTTGTGCGGCGGATCGCTTCTCCTGCCGCCTTACTTGGGAGCTGCGTACCAACTCGTCGATCTCCTGCTGCGTTTCGTCCTCCTCAGCTAGAAGACCCGCATCAAACGAGATAGACAGGGGCTCAAGAAATGGCACAGCGTCTCGATGACCGGCCAGTAACTCGGACGAGACGGGATGCACAGCCTCCGTTGCTGGGGACTTGGCTGCCGTAAGACTTGGAGTTCCGGTGGCCTGAATAAAGCGGAGAGAAGCCACCTGGCTCTGGAGCTGGCGGAAGCGCTCGGCCGCCGAAGACGCTTGAGAAGGGCCTTGCGACGGAGTAGTCCTTGCCTCCTTTCCTGGAGCCTCCAGCGTAAAGCGATTTAGTTCTCGGTCGTCTTCTTCGTCTTCATCAGGTGGAGGCGGAGGAGGTGGGCTCTGAATACAAGTATCAGGGACTGAGTCATTAGCCCCGGTCGATACAATTCATGCAGCGTAGTTGACCAAACCCGACGTACCGATGGAGGAGAAGCTGTTGTTGACACTGGCGCCGAGAGTGCTGCATGTTCGAGGATTGTGCTTTCGTTCGGGGGTGAATTCCCCAACAAGGTGGCCGGTGTTTCTTGGGGTTGCACCTTTTGCAGTGCTTGCTCATTTGAGGATTCCTGGACGGCTGGGTCTTCTTCCTCTTCCAATGTGTAAAAATCGCCATATTTTGCGAGTAAAGCCTCCATCTTTGAGCTCTTGGAAGTCGTGAGCTCATTGCTAAGCGTGTCCTTTGTGACAGATTCCAAAGGTTCCGGTGGTACTGCACCTGACATTTCAGTTGGAATGGCTGCATCAGCTTCAAACGCATCGTCTTCGTAGTCGACACGATACTCGACGTCGTTCGTTGCTTGAGGATCGTTTGGAGCTGGTTCAGTAACCTACACACCAATACAAAAGTTAAAGAGCGCGTGGTTAAACGTCAAGAGCAACGCGTAGCATTTCGCCTTTGATAAGCACCTTTTTGTCAGCAGCAACTGCGTTTTCTTGCCTTGATCCCTCGGTTTCCTACCGATACAAAGGCATTGGCACAACTCTGTCAGCGATACGTCACCCAGTCCGCAATCTTCGACCACGCTTTACCTCAAACTCGTCGTCACCGTAGCCAAATGTATCGCTGGCATCCAATGGTTTGGGATGTTCGTCAGCACCAGCAGACAACGAGTCATCTTGGCTGCCCTGAACTTCTGATCCTGCGGAAACTCCCTCCGCTCGAGCTGCCACGCGATCACCTAGCGAAAGCTCCTATCACCGCAGCTCAATCGGTATTTACAATAGTGCAAACTGCATACAAGTAACAGACAGACCTTCATCAACGGCTTGTCGGATTTGTCCTCGTCAGCTTCATCTTGAGCCAGGGAATACGGAGGAGGCGGCTCCTTGTCTTCGCCAAGCGTTGTATGCTCGAGCTCGAAGTCATCATCTCCGTAGTCGTCTTTCTCTGTGGTGCTGTCCTCGTCTTGCTCGGATTTTAAGAAACTCATCTGCTGTTCGTAGCGCGATGGTGTCGCTGTCGTACAACAAAAAACCAACAATTCGTTTTGAATAGCACGACACACTCTTACCGCAGCGATTTATCGTACCGAGGTTATCGTTTAACGCATCCATGTTGACGGCGAACTGTTCACTGTCTAGGCTTGACTGCAAAGGACAAGGCAAGAATCGGTCATGTTAGCTGCATGGCCTTGAGAAGGGAACTGGCCAACTCCCTGATAACGCACCAGAGATAAACGCTTTTGATCCAAGCTTGGCTTCGGCAGGAGATGAACCTAGCAAGGTTTAGCTTTTTAGTACGTTCTTGGACAGTACATACAGCATAGCGTAGCGGAAGCTCGGCTTACCTCAAAGTCTGAGGCGCTCACGCCCAACGAGTCAGATAGGCTAGAGTGCTCGGCATCGCTGCCGCTGTGTCCAGCGTCGCTCTTTTCATTGTCCCGGCGGCTTTGTTTTAAATCATCAGCCTTTTCTTCACTTGTTGGCAGCGGTGTAGTGTCCTTCTCGTCACTTCGAGCAACTTCCTGATCGGAAAGATCAGCTAACAGTTTACCTGCTTTACATTGATACTTCCGACTTACCTTATCACTGACGTCTTCTTCGTCACTTTCCTTATCTGCTTGTAGCTGCGTGCTTCCTGTACGCTTGAGGATCTCGGCGATGCGAGCTTGCATTGAGATCGGCGTGCTCTTCACGACAGCCTTTCTCGCTAGCGACTTGAACTCCTCCTTCTTTTTCCTCTTCTTCAGAGAGTATTCATCTTTGTCCTCATCCTTTGTAGACGATGGAATCGCTGATGCCGTCATATCAAACGCGTACGGATCGGCACTGCTACCATTTCCAGTCAGTGCTCAACCACTTCAAATTCAACTTCAGGCTTTAATCCAGCGACGTACTCGGAATCCTCCAACCCACCACCCCGTCTAGTAGAATATTCATCGTAGTAGTTGGGAGGCGCTTCGTCGGAGTGCGTCTTTGACGACCTTTTGCCGCTTTTCTTCTTGTCGGAGTTTTTGCTCTTGCTGCTCTTGTGTTTCTTGGTCAGTTTCGACGATGCCAGCAGCGCAGCAGCAGCTGCAGTCACTGCAGAGGCAGACGACGACGAATACGCCCCACTAGGACTGGATCTTCGAGCCGTCGGCTCCGGAGACAGCGAGTCTTCATCCTCCAGCAGAAACCTGGCTTGGTTCATTCAACCATCGATAAAGCAGTCGATACTGAGAGTTAGAAAGCCGTTCCAGCGTGACCATGGAGCTAATCCACTCGTGCGTATGGTCACATCATCAGATCCAGCCACCGCCCTCTGGAAGACCTCCATATACGTACCGTTCGAACTCGCCGTCCGAGTCGGAATCCGCCATAGTCGACGATTCAAATTATAAAAAACGGTGGAAAAAGTACCATCGATTGGTGTGTGGTACTCCACGCGCCCCATCACAATATCATCGAAAGGAAAGTGCTCGTCTTGGGGCCAGCTAGTCGATCGGAGCAGACGCCAACGCGGCACCATGGGGGAAGACAAGCAGACCGGTAAGTGACTGTCCTTGTAAAGCCGCGTCTTGTCTTTAGTATGCCGTCAGACGCTGAGTGGGATGCTCTGTGAGCTCCAAAATGTAGAGGAACACGTGTGCACTCATATATTATTGGTAGCGTAAATACTGACTATTTTATTGCTGTATTGTAATAATTGAATTGTAACAGGTGGGGGAACGCTGGCCGAGAAGGTGGCGGGCGAGATGCCCATCCAGAACATGTACACCTTCTGGTACATCAAGCGCACCACCGGCAACAAGGCCGTGAGCGTAGGTCTACCGTATCTAAGGGATATTGCAGCAATTATTGTGTACGAAGTTGACAATCTATTGATGTAGGAGAGCTACGAGAAGAGCATCAAGGGGCTCGGCGACTTCAAGACGGTGGGCAATTGCTGGCTATAGATACCTAGGACTTGAGAGCACTGCGGGGGCTGACCGGTTGCGTTTTGGGGTTGTGCAGGTGCAAGACTTTTGGAAGGTCTACAACCACTTGGTGCGACCGAACGACCTGCCGAACACCATGGACTACCACCTCTTCAAGACGGGCATCAAGCCCATGTGGGAGGACTCTGCCAACCGACGAGGTGGCAAGTGGATGGTCCGCCTTCGCAAAGGCATCGCCTCGCGCTACTGGGAGGATCTGGTGAGGCAGCTTATGGATGATGGTGCCGAAGTTACGTGGCGTTTCTGACGGAGCTTCCGTGCTGCAGGTGCTGGCCATTATTGGGGAGCAATTCGATGTGGGCAACGAGATTTGCGGTGCCGTCATCTCGATCCGCTACAACGAAGACATCATCTCGCTCTGGAACCGCAACGCTGACAACAACGAAGCGTGCTATCGTATCCGGTAAGGAAAGCGAGGCTGAGGAATGCGTTTTAGCTGGTTGAGCTGACGATTTCTTGTGGATTGACTCTGATGGACAGTGATACAATGCGAAAAGTGCTCAACCTACCGCAGTTTGTGGCGTTGGAATACAAACGCCACGACACGTCGCTGAATGACAACTCTAGTTTCCGCAACACGACGGTGTGGCGCTCGGACAAGAACGACGGCAACAACCGTGACAACCACCGTGAAAGCCGCGATGGATCAGCGGGCGGCGAGCGTTCGTCCACGGGGTCCCGCTATCCCCGCGACAAGTCCTCCAGCCACCAGCGATCGGCGTGGGGTGGCCGTGACAATAAGCGGTCCTTCTTCAAGTCCGATGGCAACGACGGTGGCCACCACCGCAACAACAGGTCCAACGATGACAGAGACGCCGAGATCTAGGAGCGATCCCAAGCAGGCAGGAGGGACAGAAGCACCGTCAGCTTGCTGGTTAAGCAGGAAGGGAGGGACCCATTCATGCAAATGGAGTGGAGCAAGAAGCAACACGAGGCCAGAAGCAGCCACCCAGCCAGGATAAGACAACGTCCAGTGACTCGAACACGAGTCGAAGATCAGGGCGTTCGTCTAAAAATACGAGCTACCAGAGGTCAGCCTTGCAGTCAAGGTCATTCCTGTTGTCTTCGTGCTCTCCCTGTGCTTCTCCACCGTGCAGATTGCCGCCAGTGACCAGAGAACGCCTCGTTGATCTCGGGAGCGCTGCCAGCTACAAACAGTATGGACCAGCATACACAGAAGGCGCGCAACAAGGGTGTCGCTATATCGGCTCTCATTCGCGATGGTAAGCGCTTCATCCTCGCAAATTGCTGCTGGTTTGATCAAACCTCTGGAGCTCACGAGCAAATGGTGATGTGATTCTAGAGCAAGAGCGCTATCGGATGCATGACCCCCACCTCAACGCTGCTTTGGACGAAGTGTACCAGTACATGACTACCAAGATCGACCCGGTCTTGAGCAAGGTGCTGGAACAAGTGCTGCTTTACCAGCCAGACCAAACGGCCGATTTCCTCGCGAATGCAGTGCGAGGGACTCTCAATCTCAACAAGTACAACTACGTGGTGCGTACCATGCGACGTCTTTCAGCCTTTCGGACTGCACCAGATTTTCACTCCGTTGTTGGATGTACAGGAGCTAAAGCGGCAGGTATACTTCGATCGCAAGGTGCGGCACCTCATGGTGTTAGCAACGCATACGGCCATTCGAGAGCGGCCTGCGGATGCTCAAGAGTTCCTGGCAGACCTCTTTGAAGCCCGCTCCA
>AWVW02007208.1:0-11347 GCA_000500225.2 Phytophthora pinifolia
AGTCGGGAAACCAGTTTTCACACTGATTAGAACAGATACTACACTTGATCTTAGCCAAAAGGCCGAGAAGGTATGATTTGTATACATATTTAGCTCCGTGATCTATATGGTCAACATGACCGCATGTACATCTGGGAGTTTTAGCTATGTTTAATTACGAAGATGGTCACAATTGGCTTCAATATAGGCTCTAATTACGTTTCTAGCCGTTTCCTGGACTAAGAATTTGGTAAATGTACCTCAATATATTCGTGTGTTTTTTTATTGCAGCTGGTTTTGCGACCACCATGTCCGAGCGATCAGAGCGCCTGTCAGGCCTGCAGAACGGCGCCGTGGGCTCCGTCGCCGGCATGATCGAGGTGATCCTGCAGCAGCCCACGGTGGCCATCAAGAATGCGGTGCAGCAGAGCCGCCCCATCCAGTGGTCCGTGCCAGCGCTCTACCGCGGCGTGGGCGTCTCGCTCGCCTCCATCGCGCCCGTGAGTGCTATCCAGTTCGCCGTCAACGGCCGCTTGCTGCGCGGACTCACGGCCCCGGGCGTTGCGCCATCCGACCAGACCAAGGTGCTGTGTGGCTCGCTGTCGGGCGTCGCATCGGCCGTGCTCAGCGCGCCCGCGGAGCTCGTCATGACGCTGCAGCAGAACAACGGCAAGAGCTTCGGCGCGACGGTTAAGGAGGTGGCCCAGCAGCACGGCATGGTGCGGCTGCAGCGCGGCTTCGCGGCGACGGCTGTGCGCGATGCCTTTTGGTGCGTGGGGTTCCTGGCCTTGGGCCCCGTGTTCACGCGCGAGATGCACTCGTTGAGCCCCGCCACCTTCGGCAACGTGGACTCGTCTACCAAGTCGCAGAAGGCGTCGGCCTCCATCGCCGGTTGTGTCACCGCCGGGCTCTTCACGGTGGCGGCCACGCAGCCCGTGGACACCGTCAAGACGGTCATGCAGGGTGAAGCCATGGCATTGCCCTCGGGTCGCACGCCCAGCACGCTCGCCACGGCCGCCCGAATCTACCGCGAAGGAGGCCTCTCGCGCTTCTATCGCGGCATCGTGCCGAGAGGATGCCGCCTGGTCGGCGCCGTCTTCATCTTGGGCCAGTCGCGTATCTGGCTCGAGGAGCTCTTCGAGGAGCACGAGCTGCTCAAGTTTTAGGCTCCTCCCCCGCACAATATAGAGCTCGAGTCTATAACCTCAGAGCAACACGATTTTAGTGAGCAACTTGGTTAGACGTGTACGAGCAAGGCTGGCAGCAGCAGCATCGTGTCCATTGGAGACATTCGGTCTAGTTGTTCTGACAGAATTGTGTTACTTGCAACTGTAGGAGTTCCCAATGGCAGCGACCTGGACGCCATGGTTTTGCTGATGGCCGAGAGGTGTCCGCTTTCTAAGAAGACCGCGTTGCAACAAATACATAATCGATGCTTCCTTCTGGTAAACGGAGCAGGCAAATGCCATTCTCGAAGGGAAGCCTTCTTCGAGGATGCGCCTGAACACTGGTAGTCGAGGGAAGGTGCGATTTGCTGACGACACTCATCGCGGAACGGCGATTCGCCGCCGCCTGGGTCAGTGCTGTCCGGCGCCATGCGCCAGCTCACTTCACCTTTAACTCGCTCACCGAGATGACGGAGCGGGCACAGCGCTTGACGGCGCTGCAGAACGCGGCTGTGGGGTCCCTGGCCGGCATGATCGAGATGACCATGCAGCAGCCCTGGGTGGCCGCCAAGAATGCCGTGCAGCAACGTCAGCCTGTTCCGCGGTCGATTCCGGCGCTCTATCGCGGCCTGGGCGTGTCCCTGTCCTCCATCGCACCCGTCAGCGCCATCCGCTTCGCCATCAACGGATACCTGCTGCGCGTTCTCAGCGGAACGGACGCGGCGCCCACGGACCAAGTCAAGGTGCTATGCAGCTCGGTCTCGGGCGCCACTGCAGCGGTGATCACGGGCCCCGCTGAGCTGGTCATGACACTGCAGCAGAACAACGGACGCAGCTTCGGCGCGACCATGAAAGCTGTGGTGGAGACCCACGGCGTGGCGAGACTCGCACGAGGCTACCCGGCCACAGCTCTGCGTGACTCAGTCTGGTGCGCTGGGTACTTAGCGCTGGGGCCGCTCTTCACGCGCGAGGTGCATCGGCTCCGACCGCAGACGTTCGGCCAGTATGACACGGCCACAGCGTCGCAGAAGGCGTCGACTTCTATCGCCGGGTGTCTGGCCGCAGGACTCGTCGTGGTGCCTCTCACCCAACCTGTGGATACGATCAAGACCGTCATGCAAGGCGAAGCCATGAAGCTGCCTCCCGGCCAAGGCCCGAGTATGCTGACCACGGCCCGACGGATTTACCGTGAAGGAGGCCTCCCGCGCTTCTACCGCGGTCTCTTGGCGCGCGGATGTCGCCTCGTTGGTGCCGTCTTCATCCTCGGACAGGCCCGTATGCGCCTCGAGGAGCTGTTCGAGGACCACGAGCTGCTGAGATTCGAGACATAAGCACGCACCAAAATTGCAACAATGAGTATTTTGTGAGTTGTACTTTGCGAATTTGTCGCCTAGGAGACCGTGCAATGGCAGCCTGCCACCCGGATCATTTGTTGTCCAGACTCTTCAGCAGGTGGTGCAGCCTGGCTGGGGAGCGTGACACGAATCCGGCCGGTGAGCACACCTGCAGCTTTTCCGTGTAGAACGACGGGCACCTCGAACGGCATGAAGCGCGGCCGAGTCTGGCAGAATTTCTCCAAGGACACCGACGCAACTCCTGCTCATCAACGCATAGGTCAGCAAGGCATGCAACTTAGAGCTCAGCTAACCGAACTTACCCATCAAATCGTCCTTCGAAGTAGCGTCGTAGTCCATAACGACCAACGTCAAGTGGACACGCTTCACATCGCGTTCATGGTCACACAACACGTGCAGCTTGGGTACCTGGTCATCTCGCCATCTTCACGCGTCCGGGTTAGCTTCATCCCATCCGCTACAGAACTGGTCGATTCGGTGACAAAACGTACCTGGGTGAGCACGTCTTCAAGATCGTGGTGGTGCTTGGGTGGCTCCCGTTTGTGTCTACCTGCACTGCATTACTCGGGACCGAGTAAAACTTGACGTACGGGTCACTGAGCCCTGCCAAGTCCAGTCCCAGCATGTCTTTGCCCGCGAGGTCCGCGATTTCCACCAGTGTCGCCTTCTCCGTTGTGCCAGAAGAAATTGGCAATGCCCGGCCCACGTGAAATACGGCTGCGACGGGTTTGTGATCGCTGGTAGCGATGGCTTCGAAGCAGGAGAAACGCTGCAGCTTGACGTTGGCTCGCAATCCGGGCAGTGACTTGTACAGCACACGGTCGCAGTAAGATGGCACACGCTCGAGCTGACCGAAGCAGAGCGAGCTGGTGAGATCATCGAGATTCGCCTCAAAACGGGTAGCCCACTTACGAGATACTCGTCGAGACTGTGCCGCACGCGCTTGAACGTTGGTGGGAACAGCGCCGGTGGGAGATTCCACCCTGTCAGTGCTTTCTTGCCTTCAATCTGGTGCTTGAGCTGATCATTCTGGTTCAGGGCTGCCCACTTCTTGGCGCGCACTAGTGTCATGACCTCAGCACAGTGCTTTTCGTGGTTGCGTTGACGAGGTGCCGTGTAGTTGAGGTCCAACCGGTAGTTTAGATCGCCAAACCAGAAGCAGTGGTCAAACTGATGATCGATGGAGACATTCTTCTGGCCAAACTGAGCGCCCAGGATGGTGGCGCACTGCAGCGAACGAAATGACGAGCAATCGGTCAATGCAACGGAGTATACCGAGCCGAGTGTCAAGGAACTTACGTCGCTGTTGCGCTTGTCAAGAAACTTCTGGTCTTGATGCGCAGCCAAGTGGCAACTCGCAAAGCACAGCGAGGTGTTCTCGACGACACACTTGAACAGCAATCCACCCTGATTCATGACACACAAGTTAGTACGCTCAAACGAAACCAGGCTTCCGTATCGGTGCACCTTATTCCCGATGACACTTCCAAGGCCCGTCGGAACGGCAAGTTTCTCCACTTCGCAGACGTTGTTGCGCTCGTGGACGTAGACGAACAGCCGCATCTCCATCAGCTCGACCTTCCCAGCTAGAACGTAGCTTTCTCCCAGATGCAGATAAATCTGCTTGCTGAAAGGGTAGTCAAGTGCGTCTCCCATCGTGTCTCGCAGGTTGCTGCTAAGCTGGCGCACCATTCTGGTCATCTTGCGCATCGACTTCTTCGTGCGCGATCGCTTCACAATCACGTCCGAGGACTTGGTCGTGCCAATTGTGGCAGCACCGCTCGGCTCCGAAGAAGAACTGCTAAAAGGCTCAGCGGCACGTCCGGTACGAACTGCGTCGCTGCTGGGACTGTTCTTCTCGTCGGTGTTCGACACACTCCGTTGACTGCCGGGTCTCTTGACGGACGCTTTGCCTTCCATATCGTCAGCTTTTGCCTCACTTTCGTCCTCTTCATCTTCGTCTTCCTCCTCTCCTTCCTCGGCATCAGTTCCGTCGAGAACGCTGCTTAGAGTGTGGCCATCTCCTTCGTTTTCCTCGTCCTCTGTGTGCCAACTATCCGTCCTCACCAAATTCTCGGACACCTTTTCACTTTTGTACGTACTCTCCTGCAGCCCAACAGCGATGACATCGAAGTCGCCGCCGCCCTCTGGAATCCAGTCGTTCAAGAGCTTGGAATCCTTCGGTGGCATCGTGTTGCCCACATTCCAGGACGCAACGAGAATTTTCAGCGGGACGCCTGTACTTGTGACGCTCACGGAGGTCTTCCGACCCCCCATTGGACTTTTCGAAAGCGAGGCCGGCGAGGTGCTGACGGTTTGCCTCCGAGCTGGAGAGTCATGGCCAGCAACCTGAACAAAAAGCACCGGTGAGAGACCGTAAAAAACAATCCTGACATTCCTGACCTCACCTCAAGGTGAATGTCGTCGACCTGAAGTTGAGGCATCGATAACGACCTCCCCAACGTGTCCAAGACTCGGACAGCCTCATCCTTTCCCTCCATTGCGCTATGCCGTGCTGGAAATGTAATGGCAAATGGCCAGAGATCAGACCTCGATGAAAAACAGTCGTGCCGAATTCGCCTAAAAATACGGGATTATCGGCTAAATCGATCTCAAATTCACAGATTAGAATCTCCTAGGGTCCGGGGTTTCATCTTCTACTCGGCCGCTGTGTGGTTTGTCGAGTTTGGATCACTTGATTCCTTCGTGGGGCTGTTCAAACGGACGTCGTTCGCTTTGGCGGACTCAATTTTCTTCCTCGGGGAGCACGGTGCCGAGTGCGTGGGGCTTCGAGGAGTAGCATCGATACCCGATAGAGCTGGTAGAGGCCGTGTGGGTGGGTCACTGCAAGTTGCACAAATGAGCATTTGCAAAATGACAATGGTTGTAGCCCTTCGTACCTTCCAATGGCGCTTCGGTATTGCTCTCTTAGGAATTGCAAGTCCTCCGTCGCACTTGCCAGACTTTTCTCTAGGATTGAACACTTGGCCTGCAGCTCCTCGTACGTCGGCTTGGCTGCGGATATCCGCGAACACACACACACCAAAGTGAGTAGGAAGGCAGCTTTACCAAAACGAGCCAAGCTGGTGCACACCTGCATGGCCCTCTCCGAGCTGAGCAGCAATCGCAGGGTTCTGGGTCGATATCTTGTCCTTGGGCGGGTCTAGGATGTACGGGTTCACGAACACCTGGAACTCAAGGCGGGCGCTCTGGAGGTACTCGATAAACTGCTCCGTGACGCAGTCCACGTGATGGATGAACTCGTAATTGAATACAGGGCTTCGTGTGTTCTGCTCGACACTTTCAGTCGTAAAAAGCTCGCCCAGGAATTCGTACTGGCAGTAGGCCAGATCGGTAATGATCGGAAGGCCCATGGCGCCAACAATGCGGATCTTGAACGTCCAAGGCTTTCCAAGGAGGTCATTCGGACTCTCGACGTCCATCAGATCGTCCACGTTGTGTTTCTCCGGGTCAGGAGACGACAGCGGAATCCACAGAACCTGCAACTTTCCGATCGTGTTGAAGGGCGGCACAGCCAACTTGATACTGAGCTGGGACTCGTCAACTTCTGTCTCCAAATTGTACAGCAGATACTCGAGGAAAGTTGTCGCACTTCCGATGTGGAACGAGTTGTCGAACAGCAGCGTGATCGGGTCGTGGCCTGCCGGTGACTCATACTCGCGGTCGTTCATGAGCGCATTGCGCAGAAAAGCGACCTCATCTTTCAGCAGCGCGTGCGCTTTCACGAACTCGAAGACATCGAGGAAAATCGTTTCGTCCGTGGCTTTGTTGTACACCTTGACCTTGACTTTGGGGATGCCGCCTGTCCCATTGCCGTCTTTGTCTTCCATTGACGAGCTCTGTAGAGCTGTTTCGAAGCTGAGGACATCGCGGTTCAAGAACTTGACGATTTGTGTAAGCTCCGCGATCTTGGGTAAAACTTCTCGGAGCTCTTGGTCATTCACCTGCCGCGCGAGCAGTTCACGTTGCTTTCCTGCCGCGAGACGCGCTTCCTCGTCCGCTTTTGCCGCAGCCAACGCCGCCGCAGCTTTAGCAGCTGCCGTATTCGCCTCGTTATTCACACTAGCGACAACCGCCGCGGCTTCAATTGCCGCAGCCTCACGTTCTAGGCGTTCTTTCTCCCACCGCGCTTTCTCCTCTTCAAACTTCTTCATCTGCTCTTGCAGCTCGTTCTTGGCAGAAGTATCGACCGTCTCAAGAGCTTCTTTGTACTCGGCGACGGCCGTGTCAGCTGAAGGCGGCTCTCCGTCTGGTTCGCGACCAGGATACACGAAAAGCAGGAGCTCGTTCCCGATGACGATACGATCGTACGGCATGAGCTGTAAGCGCGCGCTCTTGTCGATCTTTTTCCCATTGCGCATGACTTCGCCAGCCCCGGCGCAGAGGAAGATCTCGGTGCCGTCGTTCTCGAACGAGCAGTGGCCGCTCACAATGCTGAGAGACAGGGGCTGCACGTCCCCCTGAGGACCCACCGTCAAGTGGGGTTTGTCCAGCAGAAACATGAAGCGCTTGGACCGATAAGCGTCCACGTCCAGGTTGATAAGGTACGGCGACGTCGTGTCCGCCTCGAAGTGATAGAGATGGATGCCCCGCTTGCCGTACTCCTCACGTTGCCGCTGCATCATTTCGTCTTGGACGCTCATTCCGCCGCCCGCGCCGCCACTCGCCCCGTTCAGCACGTTCTCCAGCTCCTTCTGCTTCTGATTCAACAGCTCGGCCAGCTGCGCGACCTGAGCGCTGGCTGCATCGTCAGCACCCGAGCTTTCAGCCTCCGAACCTTCAGCACCGTCAAAGGCGCCAGCATCTTCACTCGGCGTAGCACTGCGCATCTTGGCAATGCGCTCGTTCTCGTCCTTGAGCTGGTTCACGAGGGCCTTCATCTGCTCGAGCTCGGCCATGAGCTTTCGTTCTGCTGGACTTGCAGCTGTGGATGCCTTCTTGGGCTGGAGCTTGATGACGGACGCATTCTTGGCGAAGCCTAGCGTGGAGAACGTGTAGTTGTGGAACTTGACCTCCGGGCGGATAGCGCAAAAGAGATACGTTCGCGCCTGAAGCATCGTGTCCTTGAGATACTTGCACAGGAAGTAGGAATTGCACCCGGGAATGGACATGCCCGGCTTGAGTTTGTTGGCCTTGACCGCTTCGGCCATCTTCATGAAGAACTGCGCCATCTCCGTGAGCGACAGGTTGATCTTCTTGCCCTGGTCCTGCAACTCCTTCGACTTGGACGCGTCCGGATGGGGGCCCACGTACTTGTGCTCGATCTCTCCGTTCTCGAAAACCACCTTCTTGTAGTCGGCATACACGATGTCCCCTGCGGGTTCTGTCCCCGCGAGATCGCACACGTAGACTCGACCTCTTTGCTTCATCCCCTCGCGCTCGGGATCCGGTTTCTCCACTTCCAGCGTCATGATGCAGTGGCCACGGGTGGACTGGTGGTTGAACTGCGTCGGCGCAATAGCCTTCTTGGCGTTCGCCACCATGAAAGTTCGGCGCAAGTCGTTCCAGTCTTTGAGCACAACGGACTGGCACCACTCGATGTCTGTGAACCCGTCCGGGTCCTTGCGCATGCCAGACTTATACTGCTGCTCCTGCGCGACGGGGGACATGAGATCGCGCACCGTGTCCACGACGTTCTGGAAGTACTTCATGGAAATCTTCCAGCCATCCTGCTTCTCCTTAAACAACTCGTACGCCAGACGAGGGAAAATCCCCCACTGAAAGACACGAAAAACAAGAGTTTAAATAGTACCCATAAATGTCACGTCTTTCGAAAGTCGTACCAAAGGGTGAGGATCTTCATGCTTGAACCAGGCCTCGGGGATATCGACGGCATCCGGCTAGTAATAAACATCCCGAAAAAAGGGTTAAAATCCCGCCAGAATTGAGTCCTCAAGAAGTTAAGAAGCTGCGAGCTCACTCCAAAGACAGTGAAGGTCTTGCCTGATCCCGAGAGACCGTAGGCGAAGAGCACGACGGCGTTGCCTCCCATGAGATCTGCCTTGATCTTCTTTCCAATGCTCTCGTAGGCCATTTGCTGGTCCACGAGCGTCATATTGTCGGCTTGCAGCGGGTCGCCCTGGATGTGACGCTTGTAGCCGTAGGCGCTCCACCACGCGTAGCTGAACGGGAACCTCGTGGTGGAGTAGGTCGAGTTGATGAGCTCCACGTCGCCCTCTTCCTCGCCATTCTGGGTCAACACGACGCCCAGCTTGTCGTCGCATGTGAACGGCCTGCATCGCACCGACACCTTGATGCTCACGCTCATCCTCGCGACAAACGCGTAGGAAGCTCGACGCCTGGATCCGTCGGCACTTGTGGAGTGTGTCCCTTGACCGAAAAGTCGGTGGCTTTGCTCACTGCAGCTGCAACGGCCACGAATGACACAATAACAACACGGACAAGCAAGGCAAATGGCGGTCTGCAGTGCACGTGGGAGGTCGAGAGCTTTACTCCATCCACGACTTCGCTTCTAAGCTCGACCTATGTGATAGCGGGGTTGCTCTATGCCTTGCTGACGAGCTTGCAGATCTCTTGCATCTTGTCCAAGTACTCGGCCGCGTGCTTCGGCTGGAAGACAAGCGCAGGTCGGAAACGCACCGACTTGACTCCGCAGCCTCCGGAGGCCACGCCCTTCGCCTTCATCCGACTCACGAACTCGTTGCGCACTTGTTCCGTCGGAAAGTCCATGGCCAAGTACGTGCCTTGACCACGTACATTGGACACCAGCGCCGGGAACTGCTCAGCGATTTCACGCAGACCGGCCTTCAGATAGTCGCCCGTGATGTTGACATTCTCCAGGAGGCTGTCGCTCTCGACCACGTCGAGCACCGCCTTCAGAGTGATCATCTTGGTGGGGTCCCCCATCCACGTGTTGAAGATGCGGTAGCCCTCCTTGAGACGGAACTCGTCCTTGGCGAAGTAGCCTCCCGTCTGCATCTTCTTGCTGAATGTGACGACATCTGGCGGGTTCTCGAGCCCCCAGTGTTCGTGCGCCCAGAATTTGCCCGTGCTGCCGCCGCCCGTCTGGACCTCGTCCACAATGA
The DNA here is from genome assembly GCA_000500225.2 of Phytophthora pinifolia. Classification (NCBI taxonomy): domain Eukaryota; phylum Oomycota; class Peronosporomycetes; order Peronosporales; family Peronosporaceae; genus Phytophthora; species Phytophthora pinifolia. The sequence goes on from AWVW02007208.1 coordinate 9,568, forward strand.
ACGCTACCCCGTACTTGGCAGCGAGGTCGCGCAGCGCACGGAAGAAGGCGGGGCTGGCGTGGTTGTCTCCGCCCTCGGCCTGAACGGGCTCGATGATCATACCGGCAATGCGCGAGTCCTCGGGCTTGGTCACCTCGGCGCTGTGCTTCAGCAGCCTCTCAACCTCGTCTAGACAGCGCGCTTCCTCGGCTTCGTTCGCAGCCTTGTGGGCATCGAGCGGGTACTTGAGCTTGGGGAATGGCGCCACGGGCCAGTCGAAAGCCGGCACGTCGACCTTGTGGATCGCCTTCGAGTGCGTCGTTGACAGACAGCCCAACAACCGGCCGTGGAAGCCGCCCTGGAAGGACAGGATGCTCAGGTTGGGCGTACCTGGCAGCTGGTGGGTCATGCTCGTCTCGAGGTCGTGCTCCGAGGGCGGGCGGCCGCCGCGCATCTTGGTCTGGAACCACATGAAGACGGCCTTGTAGGCGTTTTCGTTGGAGCACGAGCCGCACATGAGCGTGTTGACGTCGTCCAGCCCCTCGGGGGCCACTTTGAGCAGCGTCTGGTCGATGCGGTCGACCCAGTCGGCGGGCGGGAAGACGCCGAGGCACGGGCGCTGGGCCAGCATGGCCAGGTTGTCCTTGTCGACCATGGCCTCGATGATCTTGGGGTGGTTGTAGCCGATGGGCAGCGACGCGATCTGGCCGTACACGTCCAGGAAGCGGTTGCCGTCCACGTCCACCAAGTAGTTGCCGCGGCTGGCCGCGTAGTCGGCGAAGAAGTTGATGGCTCCGGTGTTCTGCAGCGCGGCGAGGCGCTTGAGCTGCTGCTGCGACTTGGGGCCAGGCACGGCGTCCGTCACGATTTCAGCATGCGCGTACTCGTCCGGGAAGGCGGGCGAGGGCGTGGTGGGGAAGACACGGGCGCTGGAGCTGAGAGAGCGGCGACACGGGGAGGAGCGGAGTCGCAAGGATCGGAAGCACGACGACATGGCGAGGAGAGAGGCTTGGACGCGGAGACTTCCGATGCTGCAGGCAATTTGCGGACTGACGCGCATGACTTCAAGTTGCGATTTTGACCTGGGATTTGTAGCCAAAGTTTGATTTGCGGAGCGGGAATCGTTTTTCGTTTTTTGGTGCGACTCGCACTGCGTCACTGCGTAGCGACTGCGCTGCGTAACGTGAACAACGCTTTGCTTTTCATGTCTGTACAGCGTTTGGATGCACCTGAACGACCATGTCAAACCTGTCGCCGTGTGGCTCGCTACAATGGAGACCGACGGCAGCTGCTCGATTGAAGCGGCCGTGAACTCGAGGATCTAGCACTTCGATCTTGTGCATAGATTTTTTATCATCGCAGCAGTGAAGGCATTGCAGGGAGAGTTGCTGGATGCGCGTGGGCGGCTGCATTGGCACGTACTCAATTGGTTTCGTTTTTGCTATATATTGCTGACATATTTGCTGGTTAAACTACGTTGATAGTGCACAGCCCTACCCACCCGTGGACAGTGAAGATGAAGAATCATCCGTCGAGCAGCTTCAGAAGCGTCTAGCTGCAAAATAGGTCAAGTACAGCCTCCTGCATACGATCCCGGCGACATCCAGCGTGGTCGAGAGGTTTTTCAGCATCGCTCGCACCACGTTGGTCAAGAACGACATGGACTGCAGCTCTCTTTTTGAGAGAAAATCACGAATAGCTGCGTTTTTCGTATTATAATCTCTACTAGTATGGCAGCAAGCTGCCGAGCATCCTCACGTCGACCTGTCGTCGCGGTTGCTTGGGGGGCTCCGCTGAAAAC
>AWVW02007237.1:0-12137 GCA_000500225.2 Phytophthora pinifolia
AGTGCATTCTCAGAATGTGTCTAAAATTGGGTTCAGTCCAGAGAATCGGACACGATGCTGAGTAATTGAACCGGAGCTCTATTGTCCTGCTGCCCGATGGAGCTGCTCAACAAGATCTGCCTGTTCGGCGCGCGCCACTGCTTCTACACGCAGTCGGCGGCGGCTGGCGCGTCCTACTGCTATGCAGCCGTGCTTGCCTACACGCTGTCGGTGAGCATCCAGCGCGGACGCCTGGGCGAGCACGGCCACGCGACGCACCTGCTGCCGGTCAAGCGCATGCGCTGGTTCCCGACGTTCCTGAGCTTCGCCTACTTCTCGCGCATCGCGTGGCTGGTGCTAAGCAACATGCACATGTTCCAGTGGGTGGAGGGTGCCGCGCCTAACTTCCGCTACGAGCACATGGTGTTTGTCACGCCGCTGCTGCCCACGGACATCGACATCTACGTGCTGGGCGTCACGTCCTTCGGCAAGCTGGCAACGCTGCTCTACTTCTCGGCCTTCACGCTGCTGCTCCGGTTCTGGGAGGACGTACGTGCACTGGCGCGACGCGCCGAAAAGCCGCTGGCCCGTGTGGCCGCCAGCCAGTCTGTCATCGCAGAGTACACGCGCGGCGCCGGCTCGCAACGCACCGGCCGCTCGCGCAAGCTCTTTTTGGTGGCCAATGTGTGGATTTACCTGGTAGAGTGCGTGCTACTGGTGCTCAAGACGCTCTTCCCGGGCCAGAAGACGGTGCTCTTCGAGATGGAGTACGGCTTCGTGGCCCTGTGTTTCTTTCTGCTGGCCGTCATGCTGGCCCGCTGCGCGCTGCAGCTGCGCACGGTGCTGCTCAAGATCGAGTTCTCGGCGCTGGCCGCCACCATCGCCGCGCGGCTGTCGCTCATCGGCGCCGTGTCGTCACTGCTCTTCTTCTACCGCAGCCTGCTGTTGCTCTTCTCCATGCCGGCCATCGACGTGTTCGACCCGCATGTGGCCAACCCGTGGCTGTTCTACGCCGTCCCGGAGCTCATTCCGGGCGCGCTCGTCATCTACATGATGAACGTCAAGCGGCAACACCAGCCGGCACCTCCGGCGTGGGGCATCACCAAGGCCGACGAGCAGACGCCGCTGCTGCAGGAGCTCCGGAGACTCTCGAACGACCTGCCGCAGTTCCGGGGCCAGGAGCTGCACATCTAACCTTATGCAATAGGTGTTTGCTTCAAACAGGCACTATGTCTACATGTAGTAATCCTTGTTGCAGACCCACTTATTGCACCAACAGCTTGACTCCTTCCACAACGGGACATCCCGTGCAGACTCGTGGGAGTTTGGCAGCATGCTGTAGAACGCCAGCTTCTTCACGGTGCCCTCGGTGAAAACAAAAGTAGAATCTGTAACCTTGAGCAAAGTAGGGGTAGGGTTATATCGCTAACCTCTCGGACTTACACGAAGCAGTAAGAAATACACTGTATGAAGCATCAACAGACAAAACAAAGGTATTAATACCATATGGTCTTTGCGGTGGTCAAACTGGACAAAAAAGGATCACTGCAAGTTGAAGTGCACCATCACTCTGAGCAGCGCGTGGCAGGTGATGCCGAGCAGGAAGCCCGCGCCCGTGTTCGCGAGGCAGCCCGCAGTCGTCACTAGCAGCAGCACCGTGTCCTGCTCGCCAATGTCGACCTTAAGCCCGACTACGGCGAGGCTCAGACCGCTGAAGACAAGCAGCACGCCCAGCACGGAGGAAGGGAAGATGCCCGTCTGGAGAAGCGCCACGCACGTCGAGCCGAACAGCAGCGCGAAGAAGACCTTGAAAGCTCCGAGAAACAGCATAGAGAGGCTGCTTCGCGCGCCAAACGTGTACTGCGAGGCCAGGCCGCCGGCGCCGTGGCACACGGGCAGCATACCGAACCACGCAAAGAGGAGGTTCCCGCCAGCGATGCTGAAGCACACGCGGCGCACGCCGGCAGGCAGGTCATGCGTCGGGAAGAGCTCTGCAGCCAGCGACTCCAGCGCGACCACCGAGTTCAGCAGAGTAAGCGGCAGCTGTGGCAGAACGAGGTACACGAGCGCCTGGCCGAAGTCGTGACCCGACGGGATAACGGGCGCGACGAAGTTCGGCCCGAAAGCTAGCGAGGGCAGGTGGTAGGTGTCCCGTAGACGAACGTACTGGTACACGGCCACTCCCATGCCGTAGATAAACAGCAGCAGCGCCATCGGCACCTTGCGGTTGCGGATGAACACGATGCACAAAGCTCCCAGCAGCAGCGAGACGGAGACGGAATCCAAGCCAAACCAAATGATATCGGCCTTGCTTTCAGCGGCAGTGACGGCGGTACCAGAAACTACCTCTAGACTTGGAGCAGCCACGAACTTGGCCTCTTTCACGTACGCGTTCTTAAAGCCTTTGCCCATCAAGCTGATGCCGACGCCCAGCTGAATTCCTCGCACAATTGCCATAGGCACGATCTTGCTGGCATGAGTGATGATGTTGGTGACAGCCAATAATCCAACGATGGCCCCCATTAGAATGCCCGCCGCGATAATTTGCTCGTTGGGAAATTTGTCGGCGATGGCCACAGCAGCAATTGTTTTCATAGGCTGCACTGGGATCGGTACGTTGAAGTGAAGCGCCAAGCTGGAGGTGAAGACGCCCGCGAAGAACAGCGCCGCGCCGAACTCGATCTGCGGGGCGCCATTCACGCGTCCAATGGCCAGCGCTGTGAGTAGCGGCAAGAACAGCCCGATGTCTCCAAAAGCGCCCGAGAGCTCCTGCACCGTCATGAACCGCTTCATATACGCTAGCCACCCCGGTCGCGTGAAGACGAACAGCTTCCGGTACAGCGGCTGATCGCTCTGCGGCCCCGTCACCTTCGCGAATCGGTTGCCAGCGCCCACGGGCAGCATGGGAGTCGCTGCTGATACATCGTCGTCCATCATCTAAGAGGGGGGGATTCGTGAATGTGTTCGGAGATGTGTGGCTCGCGTGCATATCAAAGGTTAAAATCGATTCGTTTTGACGTCAACGCAGGCAAGGACTTCAACACAGCGTAGGGCCGTGGGTAGCCGAAAGCACGATGTCTTGATTGAAAATTATATTCCGAGTTGTTGGTGTGGTGACCTCACTTTCTCTGCTACCGATTCGGGAGGGCGCTGAACAAAACCCGATCCCCATGTGGTCTGCACGCCGAGTGTGAGGCTTCTCGTCCTGTACGTGCATGCCTACTGCGGGGGCTCCCACTCGAACGGCTCAGGCGGGTCCGCCTCGTTTTCCGCGCCAGCGGCAGCGGGAGCCTTCACGGCCTCCACATCCTCGGCCTCGTCGGGCGTTGTGTCGCGCAGCATGATCACACCTGCCAGCCTCTGCGCAGGGTGCATCACCGGGACGTACCTCTGTGCTGTGTCCAAGGAGATGACGGCCTCCTGTGCCAACGTCACACGAGCGGGCGTCGAAAATGTGAACACGCTCGGCTCCTTCACCACAGCTGCCTTCTTGCCACTCGCTGGCTTGGCCTCCTCCGAGTCCACGTCCATCGCGTCGCTGCTCTCCTCCTTCTTTTCCTCGTCCGCAGCAGACGCCTCCTTCTCCTCCATGACGATGTCTCCACTAGCATCAGCAGGCTTGACCGACTTCTCCTTCGCGTCGTGCTTAGCCTGGCGCGCGCGGGCCTTGGCCGTTGTCGATAGGACAGCTGTAGCAACCAGTTCCTTCTTCTCCTCCTTCTTCTCCTCCATGCGCTTGGGCGTGGCAAAGGTGGACTTCTTCGCGTTGCACGTGAGTTCGAAGCCGCGCGGGAGCTTCAAGTCCTTGTTTAGACCAACCGCCATGGTGGTCTGGAACGACAGCTCCAAGAAGTTAAACAGAGGGTACCAGAACCAGTGCTGTGCCCACACGGCAAGGCCCACCACAGCGGCCATCTTGGTGAATCCAGTGTGAGACTGCAGCGAAATGACAACGTTGCGTCCACCAGCGTCCAAGATGCCCTGCGCCAGGATGGCCCCCATCTTGGTCATCGTGGTCACGTGCTTGTCCGTAATCAGCTTCAGAATCTTGGCACGGATAGCAGCCACCTTGGGGTTGCGACCCTCCGACTCCTGCATAATAACCATCGCCAACGCAAGCAGCGCTCCTTGGCGCACGTAGTCGACAGCATCGTCAAGCAGCGGCTCGAGCAGTTGAATAGCCTCATTCTTGGCAGTACCGGCGCAAGCAATACCCACAGCCACACAAGCTCCGTAACGCACGTGAGGGTTGAAGCTCTCAGCCAGCAGCGACACCAACTTGGGCACCTGCACAGGAGTGCGGAACAGAATGAAGCCCAGACACGTGACGGCGGCGCGGCGCACGTCGTCCGACACGTCACTCACAGCCACGTGCAACAGTCGCCGAATGGCCGTGTTGTTGGCAGTACCAGCGTACGCCATCGCCACAGTGTACATGCCTCCGTAGCGGATCAGCGGGTCCTTGTCGCGCGTCAGCTGCTCAATCAAAGCGTCGGCCTGCTCTTCGCGCTCGTACATCATGAGCGCAATGCCCATCACGCAACCGCGGATGATTTTCTCGTGCTTCGTGTCGTGAGCGTAGGCCAGCAAGTCCTTCACGATCTCACCGTTCCGGCCCTCACCGCCGGCACCAAGCAGCGTGAGGCCGATGGCAAGGCCTGCACCTTCACCCGCGACAGCAGAGTCAGTGAACAGCACGGTCTTCAACTCTTCGTACAATTCGTAATCGTGCGACGCGAGGCCACAGAGACCAATGCCCAGGCACGCGCCATGCTGCACAGTTTCATCCGACCCTGCATTCTTCAGAGCATTGCGAAGGTACGCCATGGTGTCCTTGCTGCCCGAGCCAGCAAAGCCCTTGTTCGCGTGGATCAGACCCATCGCGTACAAAGCGCCCCCCTCCGAGTACGGCGAGGTCGTCATGCCGCCTTGCGGCAAGTAAGGCGCGAGGAGGTTCATGCTTTCGCGAACGTGGCCCTTGTGCACGACACCCAGACTGGCAGTCGCCGTAAACTTGGCCCAATTCGTAGCCTTTCCAAGCCACTCGAGGTTCTCCCGCAGAAACGCGTCCGAGGTCGTGCCGCAGTTCATGTAGGCGTGGGAAATCACAGCAGCGTGGTGCAGCACCGAGTTGCGGTTTTCCACAGCGGTCTTGATAGTCTTCATAACAAGAGGGTCCGAGTCGCTATGGCTGTGGAGGAAGTCGAGCTTCAGGTCGACGAGGAACTCACCGGACAAGACCTGCTTCAGCTTGGCCAGCTTGTCCCAATAGTCAGCGCGCGCACCAGCGGGGGCCGGAGGAGGCGTCGCCGGCACAGTCGGGGCAGCCGGAGCGGGTGCTTCCGTTTTGCCCTCTTCCGCCGCCGTCGTCGTGTCTGCTACCGCTGGCTCGGTAGCGGTGGCCGGCGGACTCGGCAGAGCGTTGTAGACATTCATGAGGAATTTCTGGCTCTCGTTTTCGTTGAGGTCGAAAGCTACTTGGTACGCAACGAGGCAGTCGCGGTCGCTGCCGCGCACGAGCTGGTCCAGGATCTTGCCGACTTCCACGTGGTTGTCCAGCATCTGCAAGACCTGGCACACGCTGGCGTGCTCCTGCGTGGGGCGCGAGCGGTACACCGCCAGCATGACTTCGAAGACCTTGAGGCGGAAGTTGCGGTTGCTCACCACCGTCTTGCAGATCTCAAAGCAGTACGACAGGGCCGCCGATACGTCCGTGGAGCGCGCGAGGCACTCCTTCACCTGGTCCAGTCGTCGGGTCTCCAGGGCAACTCCCATGGCCTGGCGGAACTCGCCCGCCGCGTAGCAGCGCTCGAACATGCGCTCCACCACCTGCGTGAGTCGTGGGTCCAGCGCCTTCTCGGCCTCCGGGTCCTCCTTGGCACGCACAGCCACGTAGTTGTCGATGCACGTGGCGATGATCGTGTCTGTGTACTGCGAGCGCGCGTTCAGGTCCAAGTACTGGCCGGCGCCGAGCGCCAGTCGCAGCGCGTCCTCGTACTCCTCCAGGTGGAAGAAGCACTTGGAGGCCACGTAGGCCGCCAGCTCGCGGTCCGGGAAGCCCTTCTCCTCCGACAGCTCTTCGATGAGTGGGATGGCATCGGCGATCTCGGCCCAGTAGTGGTCCACCACCTGGTTCAGCTTCTGCAGGGCATGGGCCTGTCGTTCATCACACATAACGGCGTTAATATGGGTCCACCGTGGCCAACACAGGGAGCTTTCTAGGCGTGACTTGATACCGCACCTTGAGCGCATTGTCGTCCTCTTCTAATAGCGCGAGAACACCCGCGGCTGAGCAGATACAAAGGAGGCACAAAAGATCCACCCAAAAAGCGTTAGATTTGCGGCGGCTGCAGCCGGCGGGTGGAGCCCGAAGTTGCACGTAAAGGAAGGCAAGATCGAAGGAATCCTGAGACGCTAAGGGGGAGACTGCCTCGCCGATCGGTGACAGGACACGTACCGGAGTTGCCGAGCGCGACGGTCATGCTGTCTCTTCCCCTTGTTGCTTCACTCCAGAAAGAAATCTTCTCCCCTCACGGATCTGCTCGCGTCATTGTGTATACCACACCAAATATGAAGCACTTGACATTTGTATGCACAGGTCCTTACATTAATTACACACTAATAGCCAGGGGATCCAAGTACGGTAAGAAGGCCACCGTGGTTTGGCAGGAGTATATGGGACGGACCTTTCCTAGTCTGGTGTTGTGTCAAGTGAAGGCGGCTGCAGGCAGCGATCAGCATCCGGGACCAATTCGGTCAGTGCCATTGAACAATAGTCTGATTAATCTTGTAGTTAATGCTTGGTGGCGACGCTGGCTCAAGCGGACAACACTAGGCGAGCAGCGTATTTCGGCACGAGGGGTAAACGCTCACCACGAGTTATGCGCTGCGTTACTCAATATGATGCAGCGAGGGTGGATACTTGTACCCCCCCCCGCAGCGACTGGAAATACACACTTGTTGATACACCCCCACGGACACAAGTGCTGAAGCGCACACCCAGTTGGTATCCATTCTTTGAAATGAAGTGCCCGAAGCCCTGACGTGCCGTCAATACACCGGACCAAACTTGTTCTGCATACGTCTGGGCTAAACCAACACGCAATGTGCACCTCCTTTTGCACAAGTCGATACCCGTGCTGTCCACTGCCCAGCGGTCGAATTTGACACCTTCCAATCTCAAAGCCCTTGGATCTCCTGGATACAGCAACTCGGACGTGAAATCGCTTTAAGTTATCGCCGCCAATTCACACAACACACCCAACCAACTTCCATCGTAGCTCCAAGCGAACAAGCTTACCGACACCAGTAGAAGTACGCCAAGTAAGCCAAGTAAAACCACCTCTGTACTGCGGCGTCGCATTGACCATCACGTTTACTGAACGGTGATGCCCGTGAAGTTGCTCTTGCAAAGCCTGCCGACGCGCGCTCGTCATTTTACCAATCTACACACAGAGATTGGTTAGAACTTAGACATCGCGCCGTTTCGCCTCTCCCGAAGCTGCACCGTGCAATGCAACAAGTGATGTATCTTGAGTTCCTCTTGAGCGCGGGGACAGTGCCAATGCATGAACATTCCCCGAGCGCATTCCGTCATTGCACAGAAGTTCTGTCCAACGAGCGGCTAGGAGGTGCAGCCGGGTCTTTGGTACTTCACTTGAAGTATCCGCCCGCGGCAACCAGCGAACTAACGAGCGAGCAAGCAAGCAGAGCATTGCAACAGCTGACAACTGCTGGCAGCGGAGCTGTCGCCCTCGCATTGGTGATTTCCGTTGGTCGACGGGACAAGACCAAAAGAAACGTTGACAGTCAAGCTCATGCAGAGACCAGGCCAAAATCTCTGCAAGCTGATAAAACGTGCGGCTCGTGCCTGTCCGCGAAGGCACTCTCCAGACAAACTGTCGCGAGCCTTCACTTATCAGAGGGTCAAGTAGTTGCGGCACCGGCAATTTGGTTGAGTTTACACGTCGTCTTGTGATGAGACCGTACCGAGCTGCTTTGCCCTTCCGTTCGCTCGCACAAGGCAAGATGGACGAATTGATGTCTGGAGCCCAGCGCAAGTAATTGAGAACAGCAGTCAACAATAGTTTGAGCTTTCAGGGAACCGAGAACACAATACAGAGTATCCAAACAGCAAAGCAAGATGGCAGCCGAAAAAACACTTATCGACCGATGAGGTTCACATTGTTCACTGAAGCCAGCAACCTCTTCACCAGGTGAATGGCAATGAGCGCTGTGGCAAAACGATGTTGGCGTTGATTGAGTGAAGTGGGCTTCGCAGCGTCGTATGAATTAAAGGCACGTTGCATGCCTCAGTCCGTTGGTGCGCTCGGCGCGCCACCAAAATGCAGCCCTCCTATTATCAGCGACAACAGGTGTCGAGCTGCTCGCGTATCTATCTGCTTGGGCGAGCAGATAGATACGCGTGCAATGTGTGGTGGTGCTGCCTGGGCTCTGTTCAAAAGTACAGGGATGGGGGATACATGTATGCCTGCCCAAGGCTGAAGCAGTCGCGCTACGTGGGTATCCTCTGACCTGGGCTGCGAGTTGGTCATTTCCACATTGGACGCGAGCCTGCAATCGCTGGTTCTTCGGAGGACTCAAGACAAGCACAAGCATGAAGGTTGTCGTTGTTGGCTCTGGCATTGGCGGCATCTCCGCCGCCTACCACCTCGTCAAGGACGGCCATGAGGTCGTGCTACTCGAGAAGAACGAGACGCTGGGTGGTCACACCTACGACATGGAGATCGACGGCGAGATGGTGGACATCGGCTTCATGATGTTCGGCGACTCGAATCCCAACGTCAAGGCGTGGTTCAAGTGCCTCGGCCTCACGGAGGCCAATGGCACCACCAAGAAGCGCATTCCCATGAGTCTCACCGTGAGCTCCAACATCAAAGGCGACCTACAGTTCTCGTCCCGCGCTCCGTTCCACGGCAGCGTGCTCAACCTGTTCGACATGCGCATCTGGCGTGTCCTTCGCGACATCTACCGCTTCACCATGGACCTCATGACCATGCCCGTGAAGGAGGATATCACCACTCGCGAGTGGATCGCCAAGGGCCAGTACTCGAAGGAGTTCTTCCACCACTACTTCCTCGCCTTCGTGTCGGTGCTGTGGACGGTGCCCAAGCAAGACGTGCTGGACCTGCCCGTGACGCAGTTCCTGCGTGCTCTGAAGACGCACTCCAACTCGCTCTACATCCCTCTGTGGCAGGTGATCATGCGTACTCTGGGTCGTCGCTCGGACCGCCCGAAGCACCTCTGGTGGTACATTGGTTCGGCCTACATTGAGCCCTTCCTTAAGATTTTCACCGAGGAGTACAATGGCACGGTGCGCTACAACGCTGCCGTGGACCAAGTCGAGAAGGGCGGCAAGGCTGTCATCCTCGAGGGCGGCGAGCGCATTGAGTGTGACCACGTGGTGCTCGCTACCCACGCCGACGAAAGCGCGCACATGCTGCGTTGGAGCGAGAAGTCGTACAGCTCGCTTATGCGCTTCTACTTCCACAAGAGCATGATGTACGTCCACCGTGACCCCTCGCTTCTGCCCAAGTCGCACAAGGTCTGGAGCAGTTGGAACGTGTTAATCTGCAACGAGGACCAGTACATCCTCACGTACTGGATGAACCGCATCCAGCACCTGAACAGCAAGAAGGACGTCTTCGTGACTATTACCCCGTACGAGGAGTTCGACGGCCAGCGTCCCGAGGAGGACAAGACCATCTCGGCTTTCCGCTGGGACCACCCGCGTCTGCTCGCCGACTGCGTGCCGCAGGACGAGATCATCCAGGAGGAGGGCATCACGCTCTCTGGCTGCTGGCTGGGCCGTGGTTTCCATGAGGATGGCTTCGTGGCTGGCCGTCGTGCCGCTGCGATCATTCGCGACCCGAAGCACACGAAGACTGTGCTGTACGAGGACCCTGGCAACATCTCGACCCCCCCTGTGCCTCCTTTCGGCGTCCCGCTGAGTTTCCACGTCGTCGGCGCGACAGTCGTCGGCCTCATCGGCTACAGCATTGCCAAGTATCTGGAAGTCAAGTTCTAGTCGGTGTGAAGTGCGTGGATGTATTAGATTTTGATTGGGTTCGAGCGCACGGAGGTGAGTTAGTGCGTGTAGTAAGTAGGCCCAAGTAGACTCCATTTTTCCCTTCCCCCGCGTTGGTCTGCATTGCTGCAAGCGTACGTGCCCGATACGCAAGGCAGAGCTGCCTCGGCACCACCGCAAGCAGCTTCAACGTGTTGTCCTTTTGCATGCACTCGCTACATGTAGAGCCCCATTGACCGAGCTGCTGCAATGCAATGCACGCACATGAAACTTGGGACCCAAAAGCTCATGAAACGATTTTCCGCCCCACACTTGGAGTTTGGCCTGTCCAATCCCTCGGGCTTGACTTGGTGTTTGTATGTCCCGCTCCTGTGGTTGTGGTTGGGCACTTGGCTCGGTCTCCGCTGGACTGCCCACTCCGGAATCCCCCCACTCCTCGCAAGACAACCATGAAGGTCGTTGTGGTTGGCTCCGGTATCGGCGGCATCTCCGCCGCCTACCATCTCGTCAAGGACGGCCACGAGGTCGTGCTGCTCGAGAAGAACGCGACGCTCGGCGGCCACACGTACGAGATGGAGATCGACGGCGAGATGGTGGACATTGGCTTCATGATGTTCGGCGACTCGAACCCCAACATCAAGGACTGGTTCAAGTCGCTGGGCATCACGCAGCCGGACGGCACCACCAAGAAGCGCATCCCCATGAGCCTCACGGTCACGTCGGACGTGGAGGGCGACATGCAGTTCTCGTCCCGCGCACCGTTCCACGGCAGCGTGCTCAATCTCTTCGACCGCCGCATCTGGCGCGTGCTCATGGACATCTACAAGTTCACCATGGACCTCATGACTATGCCGGTCAAGGAGGACATCACCACGCGCGAGTGGGCGGCCAAGGGACGCTACTCCAACGAGTTCTTCCGCCACTACTTCCTGGCCTTCGTCTCCATCCTCTGGACGGTCCCCAAGCAAGACGTGCTGGACCTGCCCGTGACGCAGTTCCTGCGCTGCCTCAAGACGCACTCCAACTCGCTCTACATCCCTCTGTGGCAGGTGATTCTCGGCGCTCTTGGACGCCGCACCGACCGCCCGAAACACCTCTGGTGGTACATCGGCTCGGCCTACATCGAGCCCTTCCTCAAGTTCTTCACGGAGGAGTACAACGGCACGGTGCGCTATAATGCTGCTGTCGATCAGGTCGAGAAGGGCGGCAAGGCTGTCATTCTCGAGGGCGGTGAACGCATCGAGTGTGACCACGTGGTGCTCGCTACCCACGCCGACGAGAGTGCCGAGATGGTCCGCTGGAGCGAGAACGCATACCGCTCGCTGATGCGCTACCACTTCCACAAGAGCATGATGTACGTTCACCGCGACCCGGTCATGCTGCCGCCCTCGAACAAGGTCTGGAGCAGCTGGAACGTCCTCATCACCAAGGACGACCAGTACGTGCTGACGTACTGGATGAACCGCATCCAGCGCCTGAACAGCAAGAAGGACGTCTTCGTCACCATCACGCCGCACGACTTCCAGGGCAAGCTTCCTGCTCCTGAACAGACCGTCTCAGCTTTCCGCTGGGACCACCCGCGTCTGCTCGCCGACTGCGTGCCGCAGGACGAGATCATCCAGGAGGAGGGGATTACGCTGTCTGGTGCCTGGTTGGGCCGCGGTTTCCACGAGGATGGCTTCGTGGCCGGCCGTCGTGCCGCTGCGATCATCCGCGACCCGAAGCACAAGCGGACAGTGCTGTACGAGGACCCTGGCAACATCGCGACCCCGCCTGTGCCTCCTTTTGGCATTCCGCTGAGCATCCACGTGGTCGGAGCGGCCATCGTTGGTCTGCTGGGCTACGGAGTTGTTAAGTTTCTGGAGAAGAAATAGAGCATGCATGATATTGGGCCGCGCTGTCGAGGCTTTCAACAGTGATGCGTAACGAATTTCTATTGAAACTCAGATCCATCAAGCTGCTTTTGGTCTTCCAGGTCAAAAGTGTGCTCAGCTCACAGTCGGAAGACCGGCATGGCGACAAGAACACCCCTCCAAACGTATTGCACGTGACATTATACCGAAAGTATGCTTACGAGCTTAAGTACGAATTGCGATAGTCGAAAAATCAA
>AWVW02007264.1:0-15813 GCA_000500225.2 Phytophthora pinifolia
CTGCTCTGACTTTGGTGGGTCTCGTAGATATTCTCCAAGCTTGCCACTCAACGCTCATCAAAGTCCTCGCATCGACACCGGAAATCATAAGTTCCGTGATCAAGAGCAACCCCCAAGCTCTGCCTCAGATCGTCCGGGAAGACGCCTCTGTTCTGGCTGCAGTGTTCGCTACTGTGCCGCAATGCCTCGGTGATACGCTCGAGAAGCACCCCGAGTTTTTCGTCAACGTTGCCCATCGCAAGCCTGCACTGGTATCACGACTGTTTGCCGAACACCCAGATCTGCTTCTTGTGAGTTGTTACCGTCTTGCCCCCGTGCTGGCATGGCCAGTTTCTGACCACCGCTGTGGTATCTCGTAGGAACCCCTCGAGGCAAACCCGGCGCTCTTCACGACATTCCTCTTGTACCACCGGAACGTTTTGCCAGATTTCAATGACCCAGAGTTCGACCCGACCGTTTTCAAGCTGAAAAGCAAGAAGGTCGTAGAGACAGGTGTGCAGACCAGCAACAAGCTCAACCAGGGGCGGAGAAAGCTACGAGCTCGAGAAAAGCTGCGAAGGCAATGCGAAGAGCTTCTTGAACCGCTGCGAGCGTCGACAGAAAAAGAGGTCACCCTCACCGCGACGAGCACCCAGGCGGCAGGAGGATCAGGAGAAAAGTCGGAAGAGGAACTCCTCACTGAAGACATCCTGTCAACTCCTCAAATTGTCAACGAGATTGCTCGGCTGTACGTGGGCAAGATGGCAGCCGACGAGCAAGACGATTCGATGAATCGGAAGCGACAACCGCTCGCAGACTTCGTGATTGAGCTCTTCGTTGTGGAGCTGGGCTTGAAGTCGCTGGCGAAGAAGAAGCTCGTAAACCTGCTGATCGCTGCGAAACAGGTCGGAAATGTGCCGGAAGCCATGCGTATTAAGTGGTTTCGACGCTTCTTGAACGCGATTCCAGGCGATCGTCCACTGCCGCATACCGCGTTTGACTTTTACCTCCTGGCACTCCAGCACCTCATCCCAGGCGGACATCTCTCACTACGACTGGAAGCAGCATCCTTTCACTCTTGCACAGTCTCACAGTCCACGTTTAAAGCACTTGTGGACGATCCATTGGTCAGCCGGTTGTTTGAGAGCAAGGAGCAGCGCCAGCGAATGCTTGCTTTCCAGAGCATATCCGCCCCAGCTCGCCAGGATGGAGCGGCATCCCGATCGTCGATGACCTTTCTGTCGATGCTTCAGCTGGATGACGTGCTGGATATGGTGATGAAAGTCTGGATGCAGTACCAACTCAGGTGCGCCTGCCTGTCAGTGCTCGTGACTTCCTGCATTGTGAACTAGTTTCGATTGCTATGTGTCAGAGTGCGAGACGAATGGGCTGTAGTCTTCCAAGATATTGTTCCAGACGCCACTGGGATAGCCCATTTCGATGGTACGTCCTCGAGAAGCTGCTAGTCTTTTCAGACTCGTAACTTGATACTTACTCTTGATGTCTTTTCAACAGCATTTTCCACCATGGTGCGATCAAAATTCCCAAGTCTTGACAACCGCACGCTCATGAAGATCTACAACACCTGCGGAGAAGAAAACGAGCATGGAGAGTTCACACTGTTCTCGGTACGAAGATCGCGTAGTGTTCAGCACGTTTGGTGGTGTCCTTGCTCTAGCGATACACGTCCTCCCGGTCTCATGCTTACTTCCTGTTGCCGTCCATCCCCACGCCACGCAGGAAGATTTCACGTTTGCGATGTCCGTCTTGCAAGAACAGCACATCTTGCGCCAGTACACCTGGTCTACTTCGTCTTCTACTGGCTCGTCGACTCAACTGCTGTCGCCGTTTGCGACGCCTCCAGTGTCGGGCAGACACTAGCATTAGCAGTGACGGTTCGTGGCTCGATTTCGCCTAATCCCAAACTCCAAGCTGGCCCGAGATCGCGCGTGTTCGTCTTCACCGTCGATGCCGCAGCATCCTGCCTGTTAAATCTCAATTCCCGCCGTTCATCCTTGGTTTTTTGTGTGGACAGGAAATAGCTGCACTTGCCGATTTTCCTGCAATGCCATTGCGACTTCGTACGCTGATGGCCGCTGCTTGGGGTCCACATGCAGCAACTGCTGGATGATGGCGCCGATAAGAGGAGGAATGGAGATGAAATTCGCGCACAAGGGACACGTCTTCGGACTGCAGGTCGCGTCGATATGGCAGAACACTTCTCTCCTCCAGTTCGTGTTGGACACGAGATAATTCGGTCCACCATGAAAGCCCCACACGACGCACTGCACTAGCTGAAGTCCCCCAAAAGGCCACGCAAGCAATTAGTCGTCTCGCAAAGCAACAAAATAGTCCGCAATGCACTTACAATGACCCCCGCGGACCACATGTCCGCCGCCGCGCCGTTAAAACCTGGTCTGGGCGGTGCCATACTCTGGTGTGCCCTCACTTCAGGCGCCACGAACAGCGGCTTGCACTTGATGCCCACATATCCCGCCCCTACCAAGCCTCTATTGTCCATAATTTGACTGCTGCCCAAGTCGATGATCCTCGGCCTTGAGTTCCCGTCCACCGCTACGTTGTACACGTCCAGATCCAAGTGCGCCACGTTCTGCGCGTGCATGTACGTCAAGGCTCGCACGATGCCCTGGAACACGTCGACCCCCTCTCTCATCCACTGGTGACCCGAGCCTCGACACACATAGGATAGAAACTCGAGCTTGGACGGCGACGCCCCGTGCTCCTGTGCGAACTCGTGCAGGTGTTGGAACATGAGCTCACGCACTCGGCGGTGCGCAAAGCTGGTGAGGCTGCCGTTGGCCACCAGCTCCGTGGCCACGTACTGATTGTAGTTATCGCTGCTGTACTCCCAGCGCACCATATGAGCGTTGGCCAGTGGGGCGTCCAGCCCGGCCATCTGCAGTTGCGCCATGACTCGGACCTCGCTCTCCACGTCGTCCCTCTGCAGCAGAACCTGCGCGCGGTCCATCACCTTGAGCGCCACGGGTGCTTGGAGAGCTGTGGCCTGGTCCACGCGAAAGAAGACGCCGGCCAGCACGAGGCCGCAGCGACTCACGGCGAGCTGCCGATCGCGTCGGCGCAAAGCGATGACGGCCTTGAGCGACGCGTCCCAGACCAGGTAGAGCGACGGCACGCGCATGGCGAATGGCTGGCTGCGAGATGAGACGGCCGGGTGGCTGAACGTCTCGTAAGGCGGCTGATCGCCATACTTGGGGTACTGCGTCGTCACGAACCACACGTCCATGGCGGTAGGAAGCGGCTATGATACACTTCCTTGCAGTGAAAAGTACAGCAATTGGAAGTTGTGTACACCACACAAACGTTTGCTGTTGCAATCAATCAAAGATGGCTGTGCTGCACGTCGACGCGGTGGTGGGCAGCGCTGAGGACGCGCGCTGCATCCTGTACACGTCTGCAGTCAAGACTGTCCATCGATTCATGAAGGTTATTAGTGGAAATGATGCTGCGTTCGCTCAATTACGACGCCAGGAAGGAGAGGCGTCCGGTGTCTCGCAGGGGCTGCTGCAAGCGCTGCGGCTGGAATCGCCGCCAGTGACGCTGCAAGTGGAGACGGTTGATCAAGACGATGTGGAGACAGATGCAAGCAGCTGCAAGTGTCGATACGGCAACGTAGAGGCCGTCCAAGTGCAGTTTTTAGACCGCTCGAGGCCTCCCAGTGCGGTGGTCCGAGGGCTGCAACGCATCGCCGCCAAGCTGATGGACGGTGTTGTGGTGTGGAACAACAGACGGTCAATGCTTGGATGGCTGAACCGAAGAGATGCTGTCGAGTTTTCGGAGATTGCATGGGATTCTAAAGGCTCTGGATGCTGCCGACAGCTAGGGATTGTCTCGAGTTCCACGAAGGTGAAGCTGAGATTCGTTGGTGATGAGGGACCGATAAGGGAGTTGACGGGGATGTTCAAGTCGGTGAATGAGTACGTGGAGCAGATCAGGAGTGAGCTGGGAGGTGTGGATAAGCATGCGAGAAACCTGTTGCAGGCGATTCTGCAGCGTCTTGGAGGGGAGGATGAGATGGTGGCTCCAAGTGTCGGAGCGCTGGTTAGTGGCTTGCCCGGTGTGGGCAAGACGGCTCTGGCTACGACGATATGCAGATGTCTGGGCGTGACAACGGTCTTTCTGAATGCGGCGGATATCTTCCAGACGTACGTGGGTCAGTCGGAGAAGCAGCTGGTGAAGGTGTTCGAGCGCGCAGTGCTCCAGTCGCCGAGTATTCTGCTGATCGATGGCATTGAGGCAATCGCAGGCTCGCGTCGTGTGCTCGCGGATTCGCAGAGTGCATTGGAGATCGGCGTTTTGGGTGCGCTGCTGTCGTCGCTTGAGAAGATGAAGACGTCGTCGCACCGGGTGTTCGTTCTCAGTACAACCAGCCGCCCAGGCGATGTTGACGCTGCGGTGCTCTCGAATGGGAGACTGGACCAACTTGTCAGCATCGAGCCGCCAACGCAGACGGAGCGGCTTGAGATTTTGAGGATCCTGACGAAAACGTGGCAACTGGACGAGCTGGACGAGAAGTTCATGTACCAGCTAAGCGAAAGCACGGGTGGATTTGTCGGTGCGGACCTCCTGAGTCTGTGCCAGAAGGCGCTCCAGTTTTATCTGAACGAGGTAGCAGCAACGAAAGCGGATGGCAGCGCCAAGGTTTGCCCACGCCACTTTGAGCAGGCGCTCGCAGTGACCTACCCGTCCGTACTCCAGACACATCACGTTTCACAAAAGCAGCAGCAGCCAGCATCGACTTCCATTCAGAAGCACAGTGAGGGTCCATCACTGGGCGCTTTCTCGGGCGTGTTCGGCATGGATGATGCGATTCAAGCGCTGCGAATCTCCATGATTGAGCCACTCGAAGACTGCAGCCGGTTCTTGCGGTTTGGGACCACCCCACCGAAAGGCGTGCTGCTAACGGGACCTCCTGGATCCGGCAAGACTCACCTTGCCCATGCAGTAGCTGAAGAAGTCCGTCGTCGTGGACTCGCGTCTTTTGTGTCCGTGCAGTGCAGCGACCTGCTGACGAAGGTCGTAGGTGATACTGAAAAAGCGCTTCGTGAGCTCTTTGCCACTGCGAGAAATGCCGCTCCTTGTGTGCTGTACTTTGACCAGATCGAAAGTATTGCACCTCTGCGAGGCTTCGACACGAGTACGGAGCAGACTTTCGATCGCATGCTGAGCATGCTGCTCGTTGAAATGGACGGCTTCAGCACGAGCCGGACCAAGCTTGAGCGGAGCTTAGCGAGTGACGAAGCACGCATGGCGTTCCTCAAGCAACACGTCGTGATTCTCGCGTCTACAACAGACAAGGAGCTCCTTGATCCAGCCATTCTTCGACCCGGGTAAGCAACTCGCTGCGCTTTGGCTGCTCAACTCTTGATGTGTGTCCAGCAACTAACTTGTGTGTATCATCAGACGCTTCGACGTTCATATCCGTGTCGACGTCCCCGATGGAGATGCGAGGCGTGCTCTTATCCTTCAAGCATTGGAAAAGGTCCCCGTCGACTTCTCTGCTGACCCAGCGTTTGGCTCGAAGGAGGTGCTCACTAACCACATGGCCAAGCACACGACTGGCCTATCGGCAGGTGAGGTGAGTGCCATTCTCCGGGAAGCTGCTATGGCGTCCATGCGTGACGACTTCGAAGCCACGAGTGTAGCTGTCAAGTACGTGCTGCAGGCTCTGGGTGTAGCCACATCATCATCGACTGCACCATCGTCAACAACTCCAACACCATTGTTTGCACGCCGGCGTGCAGGCACTGGGAGGGACGACACGAAGCGATCGGATGCACCTAGAGCTTCAGTCCGCAGCAACCAAGCCAGACGGAGTGCAGCGCATGCTCGGCGATTCGGTGCATGAGAGATGATCCACCAGGCTCTAGCGAAGCGATCGCCCGCATTTTGAGTCCTTCGCTTCAACTTCCTCAATACTTCAACATCTAATGTCATTCGTGGAAGCGGAAACAGCTGTTGAGTCGTACTTAGTGAGACTCATACTTCACTTTGAAGCGCCTCATGCCGTCGACAAAGCTGGCCGTGGCGCTGTACCGCTCGCTCTTACGCCGCGCCCAGGTGCTGGACCGCCACGAGGCGTTCAAGGCGTTGCTGCCCCGAGAGGTGGAGTGGCGAAATGGAGCCAAGTGGTGCGACTTCTTCGGATCGGGCGCGTCCTGCGTGGCGGCCATGCGCGAGGAGTTCCGTTGTCCTCGCCCTCTTGCTGAGCTGGACGCGGCGCTGGACGAGGCGCTGCAGATCTACAAGACGGTGGCGCAGCGCGTGCATCTGCTGTACCGAGATGAGAACGAGCGGCAGCTGCTGAGCTTCACCGAAGTGGCGCACCCCACGAGCTTCGAGGACAAGTACGCGTGGGAAAAGAGGCAACTGTCGACGCAGGATGCCGAGGCACTGGACGGCGCGCTGGAGCTCATCCAAAGCGCAGCGCAGCTGCTTGAGAATGACGAGCTGGACATGGCCGACAAGACGAGGCTCTCCAAGGCCTACTACGTCGAGTCCATCAAGATGTTCGAGACGGCGGACGCGCACGCCTTCCTGGGGTGGCATCTGTACCTGGACGGTAAGGTGGACGAGGCTGTACGCGAGTGCCAGCGCGCCATTCAGGTGGACCCTGCTTTTGGAAATCCGTACAACGACCTGGGGCTCATCCGGATCGAGGAAGGTAAGAAGGACGAGGCGCTGGAACTTTTCCAGAAGGCCAAGAGCGCGCCGCGCAACGAGGTGAGGCACTACGCGTGTCAGAATCTGGCGTCATTGCATTTAGAGGAGAACCGCGTCAAGCCGGCGCTGCACGAGTACATTGAATCGTTGTACTGGATGAAGCCTGATGAAGCCAAGAGGAACATGATCCGGAACACCGTCAGCGATATGGGGGACGTCTTGATCGCGTTGGGGTCGAGAAAAGCGGCGACGCAGTAAGAGATCCCGTAGATCGGGTTACTCGTCGTGAGTGCTTTCCTTTCTGGCTTTCTTTATGGCCATGTTATTGCTGTTGA
Source organism: Phytophthora pinifolia (assembly GCA_000500225.2). Taxonomy (NCBI): domain Eukaryota; phylum Oomycota; class Peronosporomycetes; order Peronosporales; family Peronosporaceae; genus Phytophthora; species Phytophthora pinifolia. Next base: position 7,017 of record AWVW02007264.1, read on the forward strand.
TTCTGTCGCTGCAGCTTTCGTCGCCATTGGCGCCCCGAACGAACAGTAGCCGATTGAAGCATCTCTGCGGTTGTCCAGAACGAGGCGCGTTCCCCTTCTTCGAAAACTACGAGCACTTCAAAGCCGTCGTCGCTGTCGTCTGACGCAAATACTTCAACTCGACCAGAACACCGAGCTTCTTCTGCTGCGCTATCACCAGATCTGGTGGGCTGATGTTGCTCGAATCGGTACATCAGCCACTTCTCGACTCCTTCCTCTTTCCCTTCTTCTTGCAGGCCTGTCGATCCCACGGACAGGCTGAGATCCCTTTTCGCCTCGACAAACTCGCGAATCCTCTGAGCAACTTCTTCAATTGACGCACAACCATTTGCAACTGCAAACGAGCAAAGGGCGAGATGAGACAATCAGCTATGCACTACCAAGTGCAGCCACTGCAAGAACAAACCTTGTTCACTTTTCAGCGGTACCCGGAAGCTCAGTTCCTGCTTTCGATGGGCTTCTTTCCGCTTGCCAAGTACCTTTGCCTACGCCGCACAAATAATGCATCATGAATGAGCACAAGCCTGGCAGAGGAGCCGCCATCTCGTGAGCCAGAGCAGCAGCAGCAACGTACAGAGGGGTCGTCCACCACATCCGTCGAGAATGTCCAAGCAATTCCCCACCGCTTGGTTCTTCCCTGGAAAAACTCAGTCGTGCGGGTGTTCTGAACTTGGTGTTCACGGAGAAGTGCGAGCAGTTTGCGAAGGCTCACCTTTCTACCAACCATCGAAGTAAACCAGAGTACACGATTCTGCAGCTCCACGCTTTCCTTAATCATGTTGCCAATGAACGCAACTTCACCGCCCGGAAATACCATCTCGTTGGCGCTGCCCATGCAGCTCGCTTCCGGGTTAGTATCCGCCTCGTTCATGTTGTCAAAGAATGGTGGGTTGCACATGACGAAGTGAAACTTGCGATCCGGTGGCTCATCCTGCAGCGGTTCCAGCAGTAGCTTGTTCGTGTGCGTCCGCTTGACAGCAATCAGCGACTTTAACCGATTTCTAGCGACGTTCGCCTTCGCACACTCGTAGGACTCGCCGTCGATTTCCGTTGCAAGGAACTGCCACTTGTTCATCGACGCACCCAGCAACGGGTAGATGCAGTTTGCCCCAGTTCCCACGTCAATTCCCGAGACGATCGCTGCGTCACAGTCCACTTGACTGAGCAAGTCTTCGATCCAGTGGAGATAATTTAGTCGGTTTGGTAGCTATCCGAAGCAACATGACGGTGAAACGAGAGTGCGTAAGAGTAAGAGTGTACGACAAAGTGCACGACATACCGGTGGGCAGAGTCGATTGATGGGGATTTCCCACTGCAGTCCGAAGTCGTGCAGCAGCAGCGTCTTTGTCAGCTCCCTGCTCATGACGGAAAACGCTCAGTGGACCCCATCACTAACTGCGACATCAGACAACGATCTCTGGTACCTCACAGCGAATGGGTCATCCCACGCGAGTGAAGCGCGGCACTTAGCGTCGTCCACATTGCTCAGACTGGCATTGTTGACACGGTTTGTGAGCCACGGGAGCAAATTCCAATTGCCACCACTTACTATTGCTTGAACTCTGGATACTGCTGTCCCAGCGCGTAGAAGTCCGGCGGTTTGTCCTTGTAGCGGTTCCGATCGTGCGTCAAGGCGCCGAGGTGCGGCGTTGGTCGGCGGCGCTCTCCGCGCATGGTTGCAGACTGCAGAATATTTCAATTGTAGAATATATTTCAATAAGCCAGCCAAGTGGCATCTATTTTGACCAATGGGTGGGAAGAATCAAACTGCAACATTTTCGGGCCCGCACTGGCTGGTGCACTGGTTGCCATGGTGACGCTCGAGATCTGCGGCATCCCTGTGGAGTTCCCGTTCCCGCCCTACGACTCGCAGCTCATCTACATGGAGAAGGTGCTGCTGGCGCTCACGAACAAGCAGAACGCCATCCTCGAGAGCCCCACGGGCACCGGCAAGGTTCGTCGGCTCGAAAAACATTTTTTTTTACTTTTACATCCTCGACTAGCACATATTTTGGTTTAACATGTTATTTACTGCTGGGTGCAGACGCTGTGTCTGCTATGCGCGACGCTGGCGTGGCGGCGGCAGTTGCAGAAGAACCTGGGCATCAGCGGCATGGCCGGAAGCAGCGCCGTCGCCGCCAAGAAAGGCGCGTCACTGGCGTACGAGGGCTACGGCAGCGACGGGGAGAGCGACGCCCCGCAGCTACCAAGGATTATCTACTCGTCGCGCACGCACTCGCAACTCAAGCAGGTGGTGCAAGAGCTCAAGAACACGTCGTACCGCCCCAACGTGGCGGTGCTCGGCTCGCGGGAGCACCTCTGCGTGAACGACAAGGTGTCCAAGCTGCGGGGCACGAGGCAAAATCTGGCCTGCCGATCGACATGCAAGGACCGGAGGTTGGAGCCGCTGTGGTCGTAGGAAAAAGGGAGTGCAAAAATGGTGCTGACAGCGTGTTGGCTATTGCATCGTGCAGGTGCATGTACAAGCTGGGGTTCGACTCGCACGCGAAGCGATCGACGAAGCAAGCGCAGCCAATCATGGATATTGAAGAGCTGGTGTCCACGATGAAGGAGAAGACGGTGGGTATCTGTTGGCTCGGTTGGCGTATTCTGGTGCGGTTGCTGACGAATTATTTGGTGCGCTTTGGCAGATTTGTCCGTTTTTCTTGACGAGAAGCATGCTGCCAGAAGCAGAGATTGTGTTCGTGCCGTACAACTACCTCATCGACCCCATGGCACGTCGATCGATCGGTATTTCCATCGAAAACTCGATATTGATTTTTGACGAAGCACACAATGTGGTGCGTTGTCCATTGATATAAGGCTGTATTATGATGCACTGGAAAATTTGCTAACAAGTTGCCGTTTGGTCGATTGTGGATCGGTAGGAATCAATCGCGAGTGAGGCTGCATCATATGCGATGTCATCGAGTGACATTTCCGGCTGTGTTTCAGAAGTTGACACGTTCATCAGGGGGCTGTCGAACAATAGTATTCAGCTAGCTGCAGGGAGCAATTTGACTGTCGAGGTACGCAATTTATGCGGTTGCTCCTATCCTACACAAACGATTAACCTCTTCTTCCCACAGTCGACCCAAACGCTTCGAGCTTTGTTCATGGAAATTGACAAAGGACTCAACAGTTTTCCGCTGTCCTCTAGTGGGGGATTTACCAAGGTGAGGAACACAAGTGATAAGTTGTCCTGTTTTTTTTAAGCATCGATGATTGATCCGCGAATCGTTGCTGTCTTTCAGCCCGGCGAGTACATATTTGAATTCTTTGCGCAGTTTAACGTGAACTTCGAGACGTGTCCGCTTGTCCTCAACATGATTGAAGAAATTATTGAAGTCGCGCACGGTGGAGATGACTCACAAAGAGCGGCATCAAAGCTTGATACGATGCTGTCATTCCTGGGCACAATTTTTCGAAGCAAAGAACAGCACTTGAAGGTAACTCGCCTTGTTGTACTATACTCGGAGTCTCTGCGTCATGTATCTAACTGTCAAATACTTGCACGTGCTTGTAGTCAGCGAAGAATTATAGAGTTCACATCCAAGAAATTCGAGAAAGGTACTCACCCATAAGTTTGCCCTTGCTATATGTGCTAGTGATTCACTCGAATGCTTCTGTGCAGGCCTTTAAATTCAGGTCGCCTGTTTAATGGTGGTCGAAAGAACAAGGCAACCACTCGCGTGTTCAACTACTGGTGCTTTCACCCTGGAGTAGCTTTCCGTGAAATCTGCGCCAACAATGTCCACAACGTCATCCTGACCAGGTTAGTATTTGACCATTGTCGGAAGTATGAAATGTTTTGTAACAGAATTGTTGCATTCGTACTGTAGCGGAACGCTTTCTCCGCTGGATACAACTGTCAAGGAACTTGGCATTGACTTTCCGGTGCGACTTGAGAACAACCACGTCGTCGACGCAGACCAAGTGTGGGTCGGTGTGGTTGGCACCGGTGTTACCGGCAAGCGATTGAATTCCAGTTACAATTTTCGGTCGACGGAGACGTATTTGCTGGAACTGGGCAACACGATCGTGAACTTCACTCGTCTCGTTCCCCACGGTCTGCTGGTCTTCTTCCCCTCCTATTCGATTTTGGAAGAGAGCATCGATAAGTGGCGGCGTCCTGCTTCGGGCGAGTCAACTTCGTCCATTTGGGATCGGATAGTCCAGCAAAAGCAAACCTTCGTCGAGCCGCGAGGTCGGGTTGATTTCAAAGCTGTGGTTGAGGAATACCATCAAGCTATCGAGGACGATCCTAAGGGCGCGGTTTTTTTCGCGGTGTGCCGAGGAAAGGTCAGCTGCTGTTGGTGTTGGAAGTTTGAATGCCTGGATACGATTCTGACCGCTGATAAACGTATTCTGTGAATCTAGGTGAGCGAAGGCATTGATTTTTCAAACAACAAAGGCCGCGCCGTCGTCATCACGGGCTTGCCTTTCCCGCCAACGAAAGACCCAAAAATCATATTGAAGAAAAGCATTCTGGACGAAGTTGTGGTACCCCATGGAGAGCTAGTAAGAAGCTATTCTGGCATGGTTACACCACCCTTCTTGTGCTGGACTGACCATTTGCTTGCTGCTGTGCTGGCAGAAATTGACGGGAAATGCCTGGTATATACAGCAAGCTTCGCGAGCAGTGAATCAAGCCATTGGGCGCGTCATTCGCCACCGTCACGATTACGGAGCTATCATCCTGTTGGACGAGAGGTTTGCGCTGAAGCAGCAGCAGGAGTGCTTATCGAAGTGGCTGCAGCCCTATTGCCACGCATGCAGAGGCTACGGTTCGTCTGGCGCTTCGGTTGTTGTCAGAGAGAAGCGCAATTGATCTAACGACGTATGACATTCTAATGCAGGCGAAGCGCATATCGGCTTGACACGATTTTTCAAGAGCAACAAGGCAAGAGCAGTACCGGAAACGTCTCTGAAAAAGGTGCTTCAGCAACCTAAGTCGGTTGGTTTGTCCAAGAGGGCGTTGTCCAAATCATCCATGGCGACGTCCGACAGCGATTCCGAGCAGGTCAGCCGACAACTAACGGCTTCAGAGCTGGCAGTGTCGAGCTCCCAAACGGCGATTGGGGATGGGCAGTCGTATGTAAACCCTCAGCTTCTTCGATGTGCTCCTGACCCTCCACAAGCTGCAGGTAGGCTTGTAGTTGCGCGTGTGATTTGCCTTGCGTACCTGTGTATTTGCGGTAGACTGACGATAATGCGTCCACGCTTAGCAGAGTCTAGAAGAATCCCTCCGCCCGCCATGCCGAGGCCAATTGCGCAGCACAAACGGTCGTTGGGCTCGCTATTGAAGTCAACATCGAAGTCAGCGATGGTGGACTCGACATCGTCCATTGCTCGCCCATTCACAACGCCCAAGATGACTTGCACCGGAAGCGATGCCGAAAGCGCAATCGAAATTGACGAAGAAGACGCACAAGCCTGGCAAAGTGCGAAGCAGCAGTTTGCAGCGAAACGAGACGCTCGTGCAGCTAAAGATGGGTCAAGTGAAAAAGTGTTTGTGTCGGAGTTTCCCGCGGTGGCCAGGAAAGTGCTGCAGTCCTCTGACGTACCCAAACTCTACGGCTTCATTCGACAACTTCACGCTGAAGAAGACGTCGACGCAGTGCTGAATGGGATTTGCGCGTTACTGCACGATCCGGCCTGCAAAGAGCTGCTGGATTTGATGCCGAAAGTGTTGAGCGGTGCAATGTGTGATCGGTTTGTCGCGGCAGCCAGGGGCAATGGGCTCAACATCTCAGTTGCTGCCAACGCTGAAAGCAAATATGGCGGTGCCCGGTCGACAGGCATGTCTTCGTTCTTCGAACGACTTCAGCAAAAGAGACGGAAGACCCACCCTCACGTTCCGACAGCAGCGGTCGTCAAGGACCCCCAGTGCTTTGTGTGCTATGACATCCCTCGCAAGGCTTATGCCTCGCCCCAGTGTGGCCATATCTGCTGCCATCCATGCTGGAAAAAGGTGCGATCGAAGCGAAGCCACTTTGCTGGGAAGTTGGCGTGAACTGATTATTTTCGTGTGCTAATTGATTAATTCAGATGGAGAAGGATGGCTTTACGTCGTGCCCGGTGTGCAAGATCCCAATCAAGCTGGAACACCTGAGTTTGATTCGCGCAGCAAAAGATTCGTCAACCGAGCATGCTACCAAGTAGACTCGCGAATGTATCCAACTGAAAGGCAACGCCTCGTCACTCCAGCGCATCCTTGAGTTTCAGCAGAATTGTCAATTGATCCTGACCCGTTCGTGTTGGTTTTGCCTTCCAGTGCAGATGATCCACGGAGCGGATGCCGCTTCAACGCAGAAAACCGCTTCCGCGTGCTCGGCGCACCCTCGGCTACCCGCGATTCTCGCCGCTGCATGCGCCACTCAACACATACCAGCGCTTGGCATCCGTTTTGCTGGCGGTAACGGTTCAAGCATTCAACGGCCCGCGTAATGTTCAGTGCCAACGGTATTAATAGGCGGTCAACGGCAACGGTAAACGACGACGACGACTGCGCTGGGCAACTGAGGCTGTGGCTGGCCTTCGCGGAACAGTCAATGCTCCGCTTCAACCAACGCAATGGCCACGAGGTCGTTTCGGAAACGCGCGGGTCGTTTTGAACTTTGTCGATGGCAGCTGCCTTGACTGGGATGACCGGTTGCCGCTTTCGACTGGCATTTCTGCCTCGCCGCGATTGCGGATTCAAAATCACTTCTCGACTTCCCGTCTCCACGGCGAAGCACCCCCACAGTCACGGCTCTGGAGCTTGCTGTACTTCACCTAAACGTTTGTTGCAAGTTTTGCTCTCGGCGCACTTCAACACGTAGCAGGCCACAAGTCGTCCGTCTCCTTCATCACAACCGTCCCAAGATGTTTTTCGCCAATGGCTTCGTTGAAACAGACCGGCGCGCGTCCTCCGAAGAGAACGATATCCTTCGTGAGCTCCTGCTCGATGGAGATTTCCCGCCCACGCCTGCAAAGCTGTACGGTGAACAGGCCGGTAGCAGCAACCCGTCCGGCTTCTCCAAGCGCAGCAGTCAGCAAGTTGACGTCTCGTTCCCACAGATCTGCTTCGACAACTCGCCTCACTTCACGCGCCTGCAGCCTCTGTCCAGCCGCAGCTGTGCCAGTTTCTCCCTGCCAAACCAGTCGCCGCTCCCAGCATCCATTGTCAACGCCATCGTCTCTCCACCGCGTGTGTTCGTGCAGGAGTTTGCTCGACTGCCACAACCGTTTTTCCAGGACGTGTCGATGGACTCGGACATGCGCGGCATGAAGCCTGAGAAATCCACCGTGTCTTTCCTGACGTCGTGCCTCCCTCCTGCACCGCTGCCCATGCTGTCAATGCCTCCGCTCAAGAAGAAGAAACCCTCGACGGTCACCGCGTCCTCGAGCAACGAGAGAAAGCAACTGCGATGCACACACCCGGACTGCCCGAACCTTCGGCGGTCCGCAGGCTTCTGCAATCGCCACAGCGGCAAGGTGTGCAGCATCTCGGGATGCAACAAGTCGGCACTCAGTCGAGGAAAGTGCCCCGAACACGGTGGTGGCTCGCGCTGCAAGAAAGATGGCTGCTCCAAGTTTGCTCAGACCCGCGGCCTGTGTAAATCCCACGGCGGCGGCCGGCAGTGCAACGTCAGCGGCTGCACCAAGAACGCGCACCAGAACCGGTTGTGCCGTTCACACGGCGGGGGCAAGCGATGCGACTACTTCGGGTGCCCCAAGTGGGCGCAACGCTCAGGATACTGCTGCGCCCACACCAAGACGAGCTCCAACGGCGCGCCCTCGACGACAGACTCGCACTCCAACATCCCCGCGATAAACACGTCGTCTCCAGCTTCGTCTCTGTGTATGTTCCCCACCCCCGTGTCATCTCCGACCTTGCTGTCTCCGCACCGCCTCTTCTCGCTGCTGCCGTAGCTCTCAAGCCAGCGTCGAGGCCTCCTGAGACCCGAGTAGTTATCTAACCGCGCAGCCCTGCAATCGCAGCAGTGTCGCGAGGCGGATCGAGCGTAGAAGGCATTATTTACGTGCCGAGCGAAGGCACCGCAACAGACAGAGTAACCAAATCCAACGGAAGATGTATAAACCCCAAAGCTGCTGCGTCTGCCACTACCCTCCACAAGCCACAGGTTTCCATTCGGCAGCACCTCTCTATATCCAAACGTCCTCCATCCCTTACACGGGGGTGATGACTCCGCGCTCCACCAGGTCCGGCACCTCCGCCGCGAGCCACGGGGCCAGCTACATCACCAAAGCACAACACAAGACGAAAGTGAGACCCTGTCACTTCCACTGCTTCGAGGCCAAGTACTATAACCCGTACTCCGAGAGCGAGCGCGTGGGCCACGCCGAAGCGCGGCACGTTCTTCTGCCAGAGCGGAGCGAAGTGGATGGTGAGGCAGATCTTGCCGCCGCGGTACATCTTGGACGTCTTGCCCTCGAGCTCAGGGATGCACAGCTCCGGGTTGGCCACGGGGTACGTGGCTGGGATCTCAAACTCGAGCTCGAATTCGTAGCGCAGGCCGTTGTGGAAGGACCAGCACTTGCCCGACCATCGCGTGCCGGCCTTGTTGGAGGCGATGGTGAACCAATCGTTATCGGCCGCCTTGTTCATCTTGACGTACTGGATCAGCGCCATGTACTCCTCCTTCAGACGCTGCGTCCAGTCCTCGCCATCGCGCGGGCCGGCGCGCGTCTTGAGCAGCGGGATCTGCTGCACCGTGCGCTTGGTTTGATCGTCGATGGGCGCGTCCATGGC
>AWVW02007289.1:0-11599 GCA_000500225.2 Phytophthora pinifolia
TGCCTCCCACAGCGCGGCTGTGAACGAAGATGGCATCGAAGCAAGTCTGCACGAGCTGCCGCATCGGCCGAAAGAGCTGAGTCACCAGCCTGTTGAACGTGGTTAGTGCGTTGGACAGTATTACCAACCACTCTCATTGCATACCGCTAGGGGTGCTAACCGCTGTAAGCGGAATGTCCGATTTCACGCATCAGTAGCTGATAGTAGCCGTTGACCATGTTGAGCGCGCTAAAGACAGTACATCCTGTCAGGAATTGGCGTAGACGCCGGAATCGTGACTGAGTCCAACTTGTTGAATGCATGCACCGTGCGCCACTTCCTGCTGGGTTTACGAACGCAAAACGTCGGGGACGAATGCGGCGACTTCGACTCACGCACCATGCCAGAGGCATGTTTCGCCGTGAAGAAGGCGCCGATCACTTCGACTTTCTCCTTCGGCAGCGGCCATTGGCGTAGACACCAAGTCGGCCTCGTGGCCTACATCTCGATCCGAGGGTAACACCGACGGTGGGTCGTCGCTGACGACGCCCCAGACTAGGGTAATCCGACGGGTCCTTCAAGATGGCCGCACCATACCGCTTCTTCCTCAAAGAGGACTTCTCATCTTCAAGCACCTCGGGGTCCATTACCGAAGAGGTTTTGAGCTCGAGTCCTGTTCCTGGTGGATGAGCACCAACTCGTCAAGCTCGCCTGCCTTCAGGGAGTCGAGAAACTAGCTCTTCGAGCTCCAGTAACTCGGCTACTGTAGACAGATGAGCCAGGCTCACAACATTCTTGAGTTTTCCCGTGAGAACACCTAGCACCCTGGATGCGTCCACCTTATCCAAGTCGGCTTCGCGACGAGCTCCGTCTTGATGTCGTACCGCCGTGGCTGATCCAGCCGTCATTCTTCGTTGGCCGAGTCCCAGCTCCAGCGACTTGCCCTGCATGAGCTGCCTCAGCTCGAACGCCTTGCGTAGTGGGAGCTCCGACTCGACCACCTTTTCAGCGGAGCTGCAATAGCTTTAGCGTCAGAGGAAGACACTGTCTCCAAGAGTCTAGTGATATTGATAACTTCAAACTCTATACGAGAGTTTGAACGAGTACTATTTAAGGACTCCAGAAGAACTTGTACCTTAAACAAAGGCTAATGAACTCTAGGCTTTAAAATGTGGACTGATTGAGAGGCGATGTACCACACCCAACCTATGTATGACACATAGCTTGGGTGTGGCACGTAGCCCCGTTACACCTTCCCCCCCAGACTGAGGACACCATGTGTCCTCACTCGTCATTGCCTCAACTGAGGTCGAACCCGTGTACTGCTGGGTCACTAGCTATCACAGGACTAAGCTCGAGAGCTTTTCAAGTTCAGGAGCGGGCCAATCAACGTGGTCAAGCTGTCAAAAAGCTTCTTGGCCGCACGTCAACAGTGCAAAGACCCAGGGCTTCACCAGCACCTAGTGCTTCTTCGACTTCCAGTCCTGAAGCTCCTTCGCGCTCCGAGCACACGCTCTCAGTGAGGGAGTATCACTCCGAGCATCGTCGACGTTACGGACAAAGCCCTGTGTCACGGACACGAAGTCCACAGACGCTGGGCATCGCCCCCGTCTAGCTCGTGATGAGCTTTTTGCTAGTCTAGAGCACGAGGATGTAGACTACGGGTTCGATACCCCTTGGGGTTATCCGAGCTCGCCTGGCGCGGCTCATCCGCTTACAGCGCTGTGCTTGTTCTTCGGTCCGGAGGGTAGCGTGGTCACCAACATCGTCGATGATGTTCAAGAGTAACAGCTCGATGAGGGGGAGATTCAGCGCACGCTGAAGCCCAAAGCGCGACCGCTGCTTAGTTCTCGTAGCGACTGTGGCCCGAAGAAGCTGCTTTTGAAGCCATCACGAGACGCCTTCAGAGTGTCCCGATTCTGGCTTTGCCTGTCTTCCCCAGCACCGCTGATGAGCTTGCCGGTTCCGGCAAATTGTTGGCGCTCGGTGAGCATGGACTTCATATTTGAGCTACCGACGGACACGCGAGGCCACACTGGCATTCTCGTTTTTGTGTGTCGCCTTAGCATGATGGTACGGCTAGTTGCGGTGAAAGAGAGCGTGATGTCTCCGCAGTCGGCCCAGCTCATTGTCACCAACGTCTTTCGCCACCATGGCCTCTCGTGAGCGATCAGGACCCCCGCTTTGTGTCACAGGTTTGGACAAACTTGATCCGTCTTCTCGGGGCGAGGCTGGACATGTCCACGGCGGACCATCCGCAGACTGACTGTCAAACCGAGCGGGTGAACCGCGTGTTGGGAGACGTGCTGCGCAGCTTCTGCGCCGAAGAGCCCACGAAGTGGAGCACGATGCTCCCCAAGTGGAGTTTACCCTGAACAATGCGGTGCATGTGTCGACGGGCTTCACCCCATTCTACACCAACGGCCCGTGCATCCGCGCACGCCGTTATCGTTGCCACCGGCTTGGGGGAGATGCTATCACCTACGATTCGCGAGGCCTCAAAGGCCTTCGACCATCCGTCGAACGGAATTTGCTCTCGTTCATCGAGGCCGGTGATGCCATACGCCGACGCGTCCGGGACGCGATGTCGGCAACTTAAGACAAACAGAAGGAAAACAAGTGATCGCCAGGGGCGTATGAACACACCATTGTTTAAGTTAGGGGACCAAGTCCTCTTAAACGCTAAGAATCTTCCTATGCAGGCGGTTACCGCCGTGGGTAGCACAAAGCTCCGTGGGGCCGCTCAAGGTCATCGCAACGCATATATGCTGGACTTGCCGTCGCCATGGCCACGCATCGAGCGTTTTACGTCGGATTGCTCAAGCCTTATCACCCGGCAGAGGCAGACGACTCTGAAAGTCCGGCACGCTCGAGTACTGGCGAAACGCAGTTACCATCGTACGCGTCTAGTCAGCCTGAGAGAGGGCTGGGAGCCGGTGCAGGCGCCGCAGCTGGAGGAGCACGCTGCTCCAAGGATGCTACATGGCTATAGAGATGACAGATTCTAATCCAGATGTTCCCGAAGAGCCTTATGGTCACGGTCAAGATCTTCTTCGCTCTGCGCACAGCGCGCATGAAACTGGTGCTGATCCTGACCGAGGTGATTCTGCCCTTCTCCTGCAGGACTCAGTTACTCCAGTTCGAGGAGCACGCTCTGTTCGGAGGCAACCGTCGCTCCGACGCCTTGCAGACGACCGCGCATCGCAGCCACATCCACCGTTCCGGCTCGAGAAGCGGCTGACAACCCTTCACCGCTTGAGAAGAGGCTCCCTAGCCGGCGAGACGCCCGCTGCGTCCCCCTCACCGCTGATCGAAAATGAGGGCGCTCCGTACTGGCACGTGGCGAAGCTACTGAAGCGCCGCGGGCGTATCGGCATGGTGAGGTGACGTGGCTATCCAAAGCCCGTGGGAGCCTGGAAGTCGGATTGCGCCGATATTGTGGACGCTTATGAGCCCTCTCACGGAGTTGGTCGGCGTTAACACACCCTAGAACGCTCACAGGTTCCACTGGCTGCGAATGTCGAGACTTCGACACCTTCGCCACCTTTGAAATAACCTCATTGAGGACTTCTTGGGGCAGAGGCAATGTCCGAAAGTCCCATCGTTGTCCCAAACTCGATCAGCCTATATCTTCGCCATGCGAAAGCGGAGCCGCCGCAGGACGAGCCAGTCCAAGCGGTGTGGCGGCCGCAACGACTCCGGTATGGGGTAGCCACGTGACGAAGCCGCGCTTCGAACTCCACTTTATTCGCCTCGCGAACGAGTGCCGTGTCCACAGGGAGGATCATCGGGCACTCCTCGCAATTGACCACAGCCGCTCCAGGCTGAAGACTGCGCTGCAGGTACGCCGCGTACTCGTCTGGGGACCAGACTCGAAGCGCTAGTAGCTCGCGAGTCTTCGTGGCCGAAGGCTCGTACCCACGCTTAGCCTCCGAGGCTTGCTCGGTGACAGTACGGTGGCCTGTCCACTCACGTAAGTGCTCGCAGTTCGCGGGTATCATCGTCAACACTAACGCTGGTAATGATAGGTGGCTTCTTGAGCTCATGCGGGACTGCAGACTGCAGTCACCTGCGGTTCGGTGCGCTGCGACTCCTATGGAGTTGTGACAGCGGACGGCTTGGAGCTCTCCTCTTTCAGGTTCGCGCTTCATGGCAGCTATGCTGCGCGGGCTTGCTGGACTCCCGGGATGAATGGCACGTTGCTGCTCAGTGAGCTGAGGCAATGCCGGCGTGCGGGAAGGGTCATCGTCGGACTCCAGAGTTATGTATGGTATATTTAATCCAAGATGTTGTGGTCCTATCGTGTTCCAGTAAAATCTTTCATTCTATTTCGTACTTAGCACGGAAGCCAATCACACTTTTTTGAAATTGTTTCCAAAAATATTGGGCTGCTCGGAGCCATTCGCAATGACCAGGTGGCATTTCTACTAATCGCGACAGCTGAGCAGAGCGAGCCAAGCAGGGATGTCGACGACTCTGACGACAATGGAGGGCGAGATGGTGCTGCTGGCCATGCTGCCGGAGGAGGACCGCGTGATGCTGGTGCAGACGCCGCGCCTGCGCACCATTGCCGACCTCGAAGACTTCATCGTGGACGAGTTCGCGCGCGTATTCCCGCACCTGCCGGCGCTCAGCCGCGACCTGCGCATTCAAAAGTGCGTCTCGCCTGAGCTCGTGGTGGACCGCCGTTTCCACGCCAAGGCGCGCGCGCTGTCGCCGCACTGCTTTGTGGACCTGGCTAAGAACGTACAGGTTGGCAACGTGTTCAAGAACATGGAGCAAATTTACGTCGTGGTTAACACGGCGGCCACGAACCACAAGCACAAGCTCAAGCACAAGCTGCTGGGGCAGTCGGAGGAGACCAAGACGATCACCGTGGAAGCGCGTCGTGCTCCAGCGAATGCTGCAGCTCATACCAGCAGCGATGCCCGTTCCAAGGAGAGCCACAATAGCAAGAAGAACGCTGTCGAGAAGAAGAAGGATACTACGAAGGAGAGCCACGTAAAAAAGGCTGCTGCTAAGGAAGCTAACGGCGCCAAGAAGACTGTTACCGATGAGACCAGCACCACGTCGACGTCTGCCGTAAAAGAAAACCACGATGCCAAGAAGACGTTGACGAAAGAGGCTCACGACTCAAAAAAGCCTGGCGCGAAGGATACTAAGATGGCTTCTGAGAAAGTTGACGAGAAGGTTGCCGAGAAGGAGCACCACCATGTGAAAAGGGCTGCTTCGACGGAGAGCAACGGTACGAAGGAAGCTGTAGCGAAGGATAGCAAGGAGGCCACGAGCAAGGATGCGAAGAAGGCTGTAGTGAAGGAGAGCAAGAAGGCCGCGACGAAGGAGAGCAAAGTTGCGAAGAAGGCCGCGAAGAAGGAGAAAAGTGTCATCAAGAAGGTTGCAACGAAGGAGAACAACGACGTTAAAAAGTCTTCGACAAAGGAGATCAACGACGCGACGAGCACCGAGACGAAGGAGAATGCCACGATGAAGTCGGTCACGAAGGAAATCGACACCAAGAAGGTTGCGCTTGAAAAAGAAAGTAGCCATTCGAAGAAACCTGCTTCGGAGACGGAGGAAAACGCGAAGAAGGCCCCCAAGAAGGTCGCTCCGAAAAAGAGCGGGAACGCTCTTCTGAAGAAGATGCTTGCTGCGAAGCACGATGCATCCGAATCAGGTGCTGCTCTTATTGTGAAAACCCTTCACACGGGAGATGATTCGGTGGCGAAAGCACCGTCGAAAACGGAGCGGATGGGCAAAGCCAGTGAGAAGGATGCTACCGCAGAGGAAGGAAAGAGTGCATCGGATGTCCAAGAGCCGCCAGCGAAGAAGAAGAAAATCACCGAGAAGCCTGCCAAGACGACGAAACCTGCCAAGACGACGAAGCCCAAGACGACGAAGCCTGCTAAGTCGGCAAAGCTTGCTGATGAAAAGCAAGCTAGATCGAAGCCGGCGAAGAAGGTTGCCAAACTGGCGAAGTCTGACGATGACTCGTCGTCTACGGCTAGCGAGTGCACACCAGCCACTCGGAAAACGAAGAAGAGACTTGACACTGATGATGCCGAGAAGCCTGTTGCGAAACGCGCAAAGACGGAGACGTCGTCCAAGGCGAAGAAGGAGGCGGAGAAAGTGAAGCCATCGGCCAAGTCCACCAAAAAGACCACGAAGGCCTCATCATCTGAGACGGAATCAAGTCCCAGCAGTTCTTCTGGCTCATCGATGCAAGCTAACGAGATGGCCTCTGGCGAAGAGACGGAAGTGGTTGAGGCATCCGCCACGGCTCACCATACGAAGAAGAAAGCAGCGAGCAAGGATCCGAAGCCTGGATTCGCAAAGATTTTGGCAGATACCAGGAAGCGCCTTGCTGACGAGAAAAAGGCTAAAGCTGATGCCAAGGCCGAAGAGACCGTGAAGCAGGCATCGAAGTCTGCTGAGAGCACGGCCAGCGAGTCTTCTTCTGATTCTGATCGCTCTCCGGCCGTGGTGAAGCCGTCGAAGCACTCGTTGAAGACCACTACCCAGGCAGAGATTAGTTCATCTTCTTCCTCGTCTTCGGATGAGGAGGAATTGGATTATTCCCAGAGTTTGCTTGCTGACTTGACCAAGAACGGTAAGAATCGTCACTTTCATGCTACTTGTGATAGCAATAGATTGACGAGCTCACGTACTGTGGCTTGCCTTGCAGATACCGATGAGAGAGAAGTGGCGTCTATGGTTGATGCGAGCGATGAATCTGCTGTGGAAACCTCGCAGGACATGCCATCTTCAGAGCTCACCCAGAAGTGTACGTTCAACAACAAGTGTGTGTGTGAAGGCGATTCACAATCTAATTTCCCCCTCGAACGTTTTTCTACAGCCCAAGAGTCCAACAGCGTGCTGCTGCCATCGCTTTCGCGGAATCGGTTCTCGCTCGATAGTATCCCGGTGGCGAAGCTCAAAAAGTCGTCCAAAAACCCGTTCTCGTCGCAAGAGGGCGACGAAAAGCCCAAGAAGCGCGGTCGTCCTCGCAAAGTGAGGCCCGAGTAAATGAACCATCACAAACCGAGATGGAGTGCGATTTTTGAGAACATGGGCTTACTGAACTGTTCATATATCCGTGCTTTTTTCGTGTCACTTTTGTCTTGAGCGCCCAAGTGGAAAAACGACGCAGCAGATGTAGCACACGACCCACTAGGGTAAAATGCCGTTGGTCATTCGCTGGAACACGTCGTACTGGCGAGTGCGGTAACTGTTGTGGCTGCGGCGAACGAGACTGATCACATGCTTGATGACTTGGCTCTGGTTGTCGTCGAGCCGGAAAAGCTGCTTAGTGGTGCTCAAGATGTCCCGTGGATTCTGGGAAAGGAAGCACGGGCAGGACGATTCCTGCGCCATGATCGCGATCATCATCATAATGGTATCGGCGTGTTGCTGCATGGACAAAAAGCACACCTGATCAGCGCAAACTCAAACATACCGCTGGATATAATCGCAATTACCTGCAGGGCCAAAAAGCCTTGGATGAGGAAAATGACGTAGGCCTTGAAGTAGTCTGACTGGGTCCCGCCCATCGCGTCAACCATCTCCCCAGTGAGCTTAAACGGCGCTGTTTCGAAGCTGAACCGTCCTCCGGGAGCAATTCCGAGGATGAATCCAAAGTCGATGTGAATAACGTGGCCGTCGCTGTCAATCATGATGTTGCCGTTGTGCCGGTCCTTGATTTGCAGGAAGTAGCACGCCAACGAATAAGCGGCCATGCTCCGTACGAAGTTCGTCATCGCGGTCTTGTACGCAGCTGAATCTGCCTGGCCGTACGTTTTTAAGAAGTGGTCCGCCAGCGTCGTATAGTTCTCCCTCTTCTTCAAGGCGTCAAGGGATACCGCGTTCTTGACGTACTCAATCATACCCGTCGACGCAGAAGTCGCAATAATCTCGTATGGAAGCAGGCGAAGAGGTAAATCGGCGCTCTGGAAGATATCTTGCAGTTGACGAATGATCTGCTGGCACAACACTTCTTGGCGCAGATCATCGTTAGATTTCACGATGAAGGCAACGCAGTCCCAGTCTTTCGCCTCTGATGCTGCGACGTGGGATGAAGTTTCACGCAAACGCTCCCGCTTCTCTTCGAAGCTTTCTCCAAATGCTGACTCCACTGCGACGTGGAGACGCTTCCGTTTGTCGATGACATATTCGTACACAATACTTAGCTGTTCCCTCAGCACGTGTAGATCTTCGCTAAGCTGGGAGACATTTGCGATACCCTCTTGCGGCAGAACATACTGCTGCATCGCTTGTTCCACCGAGTTCATCGCCGCAATCGCCACATCAGGCTCAAACTTCAGAATGAATGAGCCACCATGGACGTTCGACGCGACAGATCGCCTCCCATCCGAAGAGCCAGTGAGGCATTCCTGGAGTGGCCTTGACGCTTTAGCAATGGAGTTTGGAGCACTGTCAGTTGTGGTGCCTGTCAGGTTTGCATCGACTGCATCAGCCAAGTCATCGATATCAACCTTCTTTTCTTGTGGCCTGAGCATAATTCGCGAAGAAGTGCGAGTTAGTGACTGCTCACGGCCAGCAGGTTCCTCAGCCGATTCTTCGGTGGACCGCGGAGACCGCGCTAATATCGGTAGGTCATCATACTGTAGCGTATGGCGGCGCTCTGGAGATTGAAACATTGTACTCGACTCGCTTTTCAGTTGATATGAGGTCTCATCATCATCAGCAAAACCACCGAACGAGTTGGACGAAAGCGACGTCTTCTCTAAGGCCCCGCAACGCAAAAGCTCGCTTCCAAGCCACAGCGCATGCGCTTTGTCCGACACAATTTCATTCTTGGTCATCCACTCCACGACTTGCTTGCCCGTAAAAGTACCATGTCCAGACGGGTTGTTTTCCAACATACTGATCTCCATGTTTTGGGCCATGGAGATCAACTGGTCATCCGTAAAGTTTTCAACCTCACTGGGCATCGAGCCCAGGTTGGTGTTCTGCGAGCGCTCAAGACCACTGAATCCTGAGCCCTCGCTAATTGAGCGCTTTCGACGGATTTTAATCGTGTCAGCACAGGATGCAATAATGGAATCCAGCGACTTGGACGTCGAGGCCATTAGCGAGCCTGACCGTCCCCGGCGACTTTTCTTCTTTCGCCCACCAACAGCTCGAGCCAGTGCAACTAGTGACGGTGGAGGATCAGAGGAAACACGGTCTCGTAGCTCTTCCGTTTCGCTATCGTCTTCATCACTGTCGGACGACTCGCCATGCTGCAGCTCGGCAGTAGGGTCATCATTGTCTTGCCCATCTTCATCACCCGAAAAAGTATCCATCATTATGACTTGGGCAATGTCGCTGCTTGTGGCCATTTCAATGGCATTCTTCGCGACCTCAACTTCAGATGAAGGGACTAGAACTTCAAGCCCATCCACGTCGATGATCTCGTCTGAGTCACGGTTCTTGTCGTTTTGAATGCTGAACGTAAGCGATCGACCGCGATGCAACCATGCACTCTTTTCGCAGGCTGTTGTCAGACTAGCCACTTCGAAGAAAACAAGTGTCGGGGCTCGAGCCCGTGTCGTAAACACAGTTCCCTCTTCCTTTGCAATCGCAAGGAAACGCTGCAGCGGATCGTCGCAACACCCTAGCGGACAGAAAGCGCCTTCGGGTAGTTCGAGCTTCTGCAGTTCACGTCGTAAAGCTTTCTTGCGGTCATGCGGAGGGCAGAACCTCAGTCTTTCAGTCATCGCACACAGCTCTTCAATGAAGTGAATTTGTGTGCTGAAGATTCGACGTTCCTCGCCGCCGTCCCGATGTGAGTCTTCGGGCAAAGCATCACCAGGAACGAGAAAGTCCTGAGGAATTGAGCACCCACTCATGGCATCGCAGATAGCACCCAGTGGAATTTCGGCCTTCTTGTCGGTGTGAACGAGGATCAACAGGCGATCGAAGAGACACTTGATGATGGCAGTTTGCTCTGTCGAAGCTGGTAGGTCCTTGTCCGATTCAAAGGACCAATCTCCATGAGAAATCTGCATCTCCACGTTAACCATCAACAACTTGCACATGCTCATTTTCCGGTACAGGAACTCGGGCACATACAACTCTGACTGGCCAAAGCCCCAGCCGCAGCTGTCATCGATCGCAGCGCGGGTTAACCAGTAGATAGCCGTCGCTAGACGAATGTGCAACTGCGTAGCGTAGCAGATTACCCGAAACAGCAACGCTGCTTTGATGTTGTTGTTCGTCCAGTCCACTGTCAGCCACATGTGGAATATTTGTGGCAGAAAGAACTCAAAATCCGCCAGATTGGAGGCCGACAGTTCCAGCAGCTTGTTCACAGCGTACGCGTACGCTTCGTCGCATCCATGACGATGCAAATGCAGCATCTGAATCACGTCGGAAATGCCAAAGGCGTCGTCACCAAAAATCGCGAATAACGCCTCCACCTCTTCTTCGTCAGCCTTGGAGAGTGACGGCTTTTTAGCACCTTCTTCCTCTGCTTGAGCGATACTAAGCCGCTGAAGAAGCATTCCAAGCCATAGCACGAAACGCTGTACGCGGTAGCAGCCCATACACAGCCTCACCGCGTGGTTCATGTGGAGGTGCCGAAGCATTGCAAACCGCGAACTGTGGTCCGAGCACACGGACCCGCCGCAATTCCGGCAGTGGTGCTGTCTCTTCCCCGTGCTGTCAAATCGTACGTGGCAGCCAGGGTTGCAGCACGTCGTGTCGTTCTTAAACTTGGGTGGACTGCACTTCTTCTCGGCGAACGTGAGGCCCCCAGGGGTAAGCTCCATGATGGCGGGGCTCACCGAGCTATGCGCACTCCACTTCTCGACTGCTTCCCCCGCGCCCTTGAGCGCCGTCTCGATGTACTCGATCCACTGCCGCTTGTCCTCTTCCGAGTCCGCGTCGACGTTGAACACGATGCCCGACGTGAACGACAGCTTGAACGAGTGGCGGTACGTGTGCCACAAGCCCTTGCCGTCCCACGCCTCCACCTTCTGCACCTCAGCGCTGAACTGCGCTGCGATCATCGCCGATGCGGCGTCGCGCGACGCGAACCGTGAGAAGTTGACGCCCACGCAGCGGCAGTAGAAGCGCTTCATGCGGTGGTAAGTCACGCCCTCGTCGCGCATGCTGAGGTAGCCCTTGACGCCCAGTCCGTCCCGCTCGACACCCAGCGGCCCCAACAGCTCCATCGAGGAGGTCGCACTGCTCTCGGACATGGGAGGGCCATTGGACTGCACGGAGCTTCTCCGCTCAGCGTCTGCAGCTCGCGTGGAGGGTGGGGCGGACGCGGCCGCCGCTGGGGACTGCAGCTCATCGTTGGTCGCCGCATCGACGGATCCTTCGCCGTCGTCCGAGGGGTTCACGGGCATCCGGGGCTCCTCTGTCTCTTCGGTCATGGTGCCATACACCGTGGGGAATCAAAAAGGTGGGTACACAGTGTGTGTGTGGTCGAGTTCCAACCTTAGATTGCAGCGAAGCCTTGGACTCGTCAACGAAGGTGACGTGCGGCACTCGCTCGCAACGTGAAGGCGACATGGACGGATTATGTGGCGCGGTGTCGACCACACAACGATCTTGGAGATTCCAAAAGAGTGTCCGGTCACTTAAGTGGTGTATTGTTTCCGAGTTCTCTGGA
>AWVW02007307.1:0-10997 GCA_000500225.2 Phytophthora pinifolia
CTGTCACCACAGCGTGATGTGGTCGCCCGCTTTATTTGTGGTGACCTGTTTTTGGTGTGCGATTCTGGAGTAAAATGTACTTTGAAGTAATTTTTACGCGTTCTCGATGCGCCACCGTCGGGATCGCTCCTGTAGCTTCGCTGATTCTTGAGCGTTCTCTACTCCTTCTCGCTCCTTCGCTTGGACGACGCCGTCTCGGGGCGCTTGAAAGAGCTCTTGGAGGACGACTTCTTGGCGGTCTTCGGCCGACTGCTGCTGGCAGTTGGCTGCTTCTTGCGAGACGCGGCAGGAGCGTAGCCGTCGCCTTCATTGTCGGACACGTACATGAAGAACGGGTTGCGGGCGAGTTCAAGCTCCTCAGCACGTGCGATCTCGTCGTCGTCGTCATCGTTCTGAGGTGCCATCACGAACTTCTTGGCGGCCCGACTCTTGTCAGAAGACGACGTTTCCGGCCGACGAACGCTGCTGGCGGACGGTGGGCGCTGCCGAGGGCGCAGCGTGTTGCCTGCGAGCTCGAGTCGATCCAGCGTGAAGTCGTCTTCCTCGTCGGTCCAGCGCGCTCGCGACTCGAGCATCACGACCGCCTCGGGAGGCATGAAGTAGTCCAGGACCAGCGTCTTGAGCTTCAACTGCACCGTGAGCTGTCGGATCGTGTCCAGCAGATCCTCGCGCTCGCGACTGTGCGCCTTCTCCATGGCCTTGATGTCGCCGAGCACCTCCTTCACCTTGGTGTACACCTTCTTGAGCTTGCGCGCCTTGGCCTCGGCCTCTTCCTGCAGTGACTGGTACTTCTCTTCGCGCATGAGATTGCTCTCCTCTTGCTCCGCGAGCTCGCGAGCAAGCTGCAATTCCTGCCGCTTGCGCTCTTCCAACTCGAGCTTCGTGCGTCGAAGCTCGTCTTCCTGCTGCGCTGCTTTGGTCATCATTTCCCCCCCAATGAGCACCTTGGCCTGCGTGGCCGCGAGTCGGTCTAGTAGCACCTTTTGCTGCGCTGCGAGCTCTTGAGCCTGTTGCCGTTCCCGTTCCAGCTTGAGTTCCAGCTCGCGCTTGTTGAGCTCGGCCTGCGCCTTGTCTTTTGTGGCGACGGCCAAGTCATCCCGCGTCTTCTGCAGCATTTCCTCCTTCTCACGCTGTGCCTTCTCGGCGATAGCCTGCGCCTCCTCGATGCTGACGCCCTTCTCGATCACGATCTTCTCAACGATCTTCTCGACCTCAACGATCTCCACCACG
Organism: Phytophthora pinifolia; assembly: GCA_000500225.2. Lineage (NCBI taxonomy): Eukaryota > Oomycota > Peronosporomycetes > Peronosporales > Peronosporaceae > Phytophthora > Phytophthora pinifolia. Next base: position 1,231 of record AWVW02007307.1, read on the forward strand.
GACCCAGGAGCCGCAGCAGCGACGGATCCCTCGCCCACGGAGCTCACGCCTTCACTTGCCTGCTTCTCGATCGCAATCAACTTTGCTTTGAGTGCTTCAATCTCCTCCTGGAACTCGCGGATCATGGCATCCTTCGGGTCCTCGTTAATCTTGGGTTTGTTCTTGATGTTCTTGGCACGACTCGCATACCGCAGCGTGGTGAGCGTTTCCTCGTAGTTGTAGTCTGCTGGGCCACAGTTCGCAATCATGACCGTCTTGGTGTTGCCTCCCAGCGAGTCTTGAAGAAGTCTCGTCAGCTTGGAGTCGCGGTAGGGAATGTGCTTGGACTTGCCGTCCACAAGCGCCGAGATGACGTTTCCTAGGGCCGAAAGCGACAAGTTGATCTTGTTGGCTTCTTGAAGGCGATCTCCAGTAGCGCCCGTCTTGGACTGCCGCTCACTGCCTGCCAGGTCGACCAGGTTCAGCTTCCCCACGCACACGTGGTCCTTGCCATCGCCGCCTGCAGAGCCCTCGCTCAGACACTCGACGACGATCGTGAAGATCGAGTGCGAGCGAGAAGACGTCTGGTTCATCAACGTCGCGCCCACACTGCGGTTCTTCTTGCCCGTCTGCATGACGTGGTCGATCTCGGCCGCATCCTTCACCACTTGAGCTGTCAAACCTTTGACGTACACGCCTGAGTCCGCATTTTCCTTGAGATCCAAGCCATTCTTGGGGTCTTTCGACAGCAAGTCACGGATTTCCTCGTTGTAAATCTCGAGGTACGACGCGCGCACCAGTATGCGCTTGTTCTTGGAGATAGCGACCTTGTCGAAGACGTGCTTGAAGGAGTTGGGGATGATGCCCGGCTGGTCTCCGTAGCCTTCCATCGTGTGCGACTTGCCCGCTCCGGTCTGGCCGTACGCGAAGATGGTGCCGTTGTAGCCTTCCATGACGGCCTCGACGATCTCCGTCGCGGCCGTGTCGTACACTTGCTGCTGCGTGGATCGAGACCCAAATGCTGCGTCAAAGGTGAAGGACTTTGGAGGCTCGGACGATGCCGCCACGGGGTTGAGGATGGACACCTCGGCTCGGTCGAAGTTGGCCGTGGTGACCTCCTGCCGCCCGTCTTGCACTTCCTTGCCGCTCATGGGCCGGATGCGGACCATCACGCGGACGCACTCATCGTTCTTGGATAACTTCGTTGCCATGACGCAGCAGGAACTCCAGACGCTGTGGACGGAGCGCAGGTTGCCTTTGGCTGCAGAGAAAACCCCTCCAGGCGGCTCTTCATGATCGCTTCGATCTCCGAGTGTGTGGTCCACAAATGTGGTGTGTCACTGAACACCACCGGGGGGATCACAAGCAGAAACATCGGAGCTGAAGCGCCTTGCGTCCTGCGTCGTCCAGTCCTCACCCGCTCTTGTTCCTCCCCTCGCCGGCCATGATCGACCCGTCCAAGGACAAATTCGCCTACTTCAAGGATAACATCCAGACTGCGGAGGACAAGGTGCGTCTCACAATAGCCGCAGCCATTGGCACCTTCTCTTTCCTCACCAGCGCCCGTCCCGATTAGGAGGAGTTCGACGCCAGCCAGTACTACTACCACCGCGACGAGTTTGCGGCCTCCAAAGGTCTGAGCAGCAGCAACGGTTTAGCTAGCAGCGGCGGCCCGCAGCTCAGTCTCTCGGCCTTCCACGCCATGGGCGGCCTGGTCGCGGCTCTGGACGAGGCTTCCGAGCCCAGCTTGACGCAGCTGCCCGGCGGCCCCTTCTCGAGCTACAGCGGCGGCTTGATGCAGGCCGGTTCCGGCTCGGTATGCTGAATACCTGTCCCTTGTGGAGCTGCTGTTGCGCTAACTGTTGTGTCATTGTGTCATGCCGCAGTTTCTGGGCGGAGCAGGAGTTAGCCGCCTGCAGATGGGACCAGCGGCTGCGATGCCACCCTCGCAAGAGCTGCACCGCATCAACTCTGGTGAGTAGAGCGAGAATGAAAGAGAAGGGAGCGCCGACTTACGGTACTCTTTGTAGGGCGGAATTTCCAGCTGTCGATGGAGAACAAGGCGCCCGACATGTCCGAGTTCCCTGCGCTGGGCTCCAGGATGGGCTCACTGTCGCTGGACGCGAGCTTCGAGGGCTCCGCGGCCGACCGGATGCGGACACAGCCGTCCGAGTTTACCATTCAGAAGGAGGACTTCCCTGCGCTCTCGACGTTCGGCCCAGGCTCGAATGAAAAGAGCCCCATGCGGCCACCGACGGAGCTCAAGCGACACTCGAGCTTCACGTCGTCCGCAGCAGACGGCTTGCTTACGTCACGGCCAGAGCAGCAGAAGGGGGGCACGTCGATAGGTAGCCGGGTTGGCAGCGCCGCACAGCCAGCCACGGGAGCAGGAAGCAGCGGCAGCGTAAATCTAGGCACCGAGGCCTTCGACCACTTCCGCGCGCCTCGACCTGACGAGCAAGCAAAAACTCAAGAGACGAGCAAGGGAGAGCTGGACCCGAGCAACCAGTACGGACTTCTAGGGATGCTGCACACCATCATCCGGCCAGCCAACGACTCGAAGAAGAACTTGGCAATGGGCTGCGACCTCACGTCGCTCGGATTGAACCTCAACTCGGCAGAGTAAGTCGGACGCCTCTTGTGGGGACGATTTCGTGGCGGTTCTTCCCTCCTTCTAACGTTTTCCGATGCGAACTGCAGACCTCTGTACCCGACGTTCGCGTCTCCGTGGTCTGACGAGCAGCTGACGAAGGAGCCGCAGTTCTCGTTGCCCATGTGCTACTACAACCAGCCGCCAGTGCTCAAGACGACGCACTTGTCCAAGTTCCACCTCGAGACGCTGTTCTTCGTCTTTTACTCCATGCCCAAGGACGTGCTGCAGGCCTACGCCGCTCAGGAGCTCTACAGCCGCGAGTGGAGGTATCACGCCGAGTTGAAGACCTGGTTGAAGCGAGCGTCTCCAGCAGATTCCGCGCTTTTGAGTAGCAACGCGAGCGCAGCAGCAGGTGGGGCAAGTAGCGGCGCACCGTCCGGCACAAGTGGCAACGGCAGCATTGGCTCGATCGGTAGTGCGATGGGCTCAGGCACGGGGCCGTCATTAGCGAACAGCTCGATGGCGCCGCAGTTTCTGTACTTCGACACGGCCACATGGGAACGACGCGTCTTTACGGGGAACATCAACACGATCAGCGCTGGGCTTCTGGGCGAGGACGAGATCCGGGTGAAGTTTAACGCGTCCTCGTAATATACGCCGCTCGACCGCCAGTTGAGCGACTCTGGGGTGATGGCCACTCTGGTTTCGGCTGGTGCAGCGACGGACTGGGGCGAGTATCCATCCAGGGGGCAAGGGCTTTGCTGTTTGATATTGTTACTCTATGGTTGCGGACTCGTCACCACGTTAAGAGGCTGTGGTGTTTGCTGTGAAGCGCTTTAGGGATGCCAGGAGAGAGTGGAGAGCAGAGCAGTCGACTCAGGTAGACCTTCGATCGTCTCCATGCAGCGTACTGATGCGTCTCCTCTCTCTTGTTTCTATTGTCATGTTGTTGTCTACAGTTCCTTCCTCCCTGGGCCCGTGCTCTTCCTGCGTCACCGGAGGATGCGGATACTCCACTTATAAGAATTTGTGAACCACGGGCGCGCGCGTGGACTTGACCGCTCGAGTGCTTGCGTTCATCGAGAGGCCTCCACGATCTGCTTGCCGCCGAGAGCGAGCTCGAGCTGTTTGAGACGCTCTTGTTGCGCCTGCACACACGCTAGCAGCTCCTGCTTCTCGGTCTGCAGCTTCTCCACTTGAGCTGCACTACTTGCCGCCTGCTGCGCCAGTCGAGTGGTGGAATTGGTGTGCTTCTGCTCAAGAGCGGCGACTCGGATCGTCGCCTCGAGCGCCAGCTGCTTCTCCCGCGTGTTGTGGCTTCTCTTCGCGCCTTCCAGTTGGGCCCGAAGGGTTCTGCGGACAAATTCACGATGGAACGGTAAGGGAACTGCCAGTTCTTCTCGTATACAGCAACCCACTTACTGTGTCTCTCGTTGGCTGTCGAGGACAATAGCGTGCATTCGTGCTCGGAGCCTGGTGAGCTGCAGTTTGGCTGCCGCTTCTGCGCTTGTATCGACCTGCTTCCTCGCGCACCCGCAGCCGTCCTCGTCTAACGGTGCGGACCACCTCCCTTGGTTGTTCTCCAGTCGCTCGTTCTCCCGCGCTGAGCCAAGACCCATTAGCATCGAAGACGGCGTCTTGCGGACCGCACCGACGGCGTTGGAGTCCATGTCGTCGTCTTCCTCGTGCTCGTTTCCACGGATCAGACCCTGCAACTCGATGATTTTCTACGAGGATGACACGGATCAGTCTCAGAACGGCCAGGCTGAAGCTCTAGCATGTGTGATTTACCGTCTGCATGAGGTGCTGTTCGGACGCCCGGCGCTTCTTCTCGTCCTCAAGGCTCTTGATGAGCAGCGCTACCTGTTGGCGCAGCATGGCGACTTCGCTCTCGCTCTCGTCTTCTTCGTCTTCGTCGTCGTCGGAGGGGATCGGATAGTCGAGAAAGGAGCTGATGGGGACCGGACTGTTGCATCGGCTGCTGCAACTGCTTCCGTAGCCCCCGAACTCGGGCGTCGGGGAACTGCATTGGTAAGGCAGTGTTTGGGCGGTGCGGTCCTTCTTTTCGAACGGACTTCGGTCGTTGGCGAAGGCTCGCGGACTGTGCACCATGGCGGCCACAGCAGCCGACGCAGCGGAACACCGACGACGCGGGCTTTGGATTGGCGTGCCTGGCGCGCTCTCAGAGGGCATGGCTAGCAGTCGAGCCAACACGGAGCGAGGAACCCCGCCGACGTGAGGCTCGTGCATCTGTCGGACCCTGGCGAGATCGCCGTCGCCACGCCACGCAGCCACCATCTGCGAGCGCTGGAGACTGACTTTCTCCGGCGGCCACGTGCAGCCTGGATGCTTGGAGATCGGATTGACCGGCTCAAGATTGGATGTGGGCGAAAGGCGCCACTCGGCCTTTGCACTCGGCGGCTCCATACTCAACTCCCCTCTGCGATCGAAGGGTGGAGGTTGTCCGCGGCTGGGCGTGAGTGTTTGAATGCTGGGGGAGCCCCGTGATGTGAGCCTGCACCCCAGTAACGCCCCGCCCTGAGCGGATCGATACTGAAGCAGAGAATAGGCCGGACCAGAGGCCGCCCCGAAAAAGCACCGAGAAAACCGGCGGCATTGGCGATTGTTTTCTGCGGCCAATTTCTCACAACTCTGCTCTCAAGTGAGGCCGGCAGCGAACGTTTTGCAAGTTCTGTTTTCACGAAACCTCTTGAGGTTTCGACCCGGATCAAGGTCCGGCCCAAAGTTCCCAGCGACTGAAGCTGATCGATTGCACATCGTGCGAGAGCTTGACTCCCGCTTGGGTTTGCAAGGATCGGCGATGCACAGTAGGCAGAGCCGCCAGCACATGAGACGATGTAACTGATGCGCTCGCGTGCCCGAGAATAATCTGTTTCCGCCCGCAAGCAGCACGCACTCATCTTCGTATAGCCGCCGATGCCGCGGCTCGGCGGCCAAATCGGTCACCTCCGTTCCTGCATTTTTTGTGACTTGGCCCAAGTTGAAGTTGTAGAGCCGGTCCAGTGAAAGTATCTTTGCGTGCCCATCCGTTACAACCAGCCAAAATGCAAAACCTTATGCGCACAAACACCTTCCACGGGCAGTGCAATTGCTCTCAACTGATCATGCTCACAGTGGGAGGCCTCGATTATCACTGTTGGGGGTGCGTCAACCACCTGCGATCGTGCTGTATGTAGCCAACAGCCTGACCAAGTCGTTGCGAGGGATTTTTTGGCGCAAAATTATATATGACTCTCCAACGGCTTCGGTCCAAAGAGCCATCATGGAGGTTTCCTAAAGTTCCAGCCCGCGCAGGACTTGCGGCAAATATTCCGTTTGTGAGGCTGTGAGGCGCGCAGAGCTGGAGCCTTGGCTGAAGCTGATGTCTTTGATGACTAAAGTGGCACTCGCCGCGGCGTACAGTATCCGCCTGGGAAGGTTCCCCGAGCAGCCAAGAGAAACCGCTGCTGTTCACGTTGCCCACCCCCTGCCAACCCCAGATGAAGGAAACGACTCGAGAAACGTGATACGCTATCCCCATCGAAATCGGGGCAAAAGTATCTTGGGGGGGGTAAGTACATTCTAGATGCCGAAGATGTTGCTGGACTGGAGCTCGTCCAGCAGCGGGCCGATGACGGTGAGTGTGAGCAGGTAGACCATGATTCCCAGGAACAGCGAGATTGGCAGAGCCGGCAGTGCATCGAAGCGGGCCAAAAGGTAGAGCGTCACAGCCAGACCCTAGCAGCAATGCAACAGTGTCAGCCTTTATCCCTTAAACCATGCTACATGCTATAACACCGGAACTACTCACCACGAGGATGCAGAGGAAGCAGGCGGCAAACACGGCGAAGCCGTGCAGCGATGCTCGTGCTACAAGCACACTGTAGAATATAAAGTCGCCCAGACCCAGCTTGATTGACTTGTGCTCGCGCTCCTCCGTGATGCTAGCGGAGGTGGCGAACACGACTTGCACGCCCGGGTACGGCTTCGGCGTTGACACGAAGTCGACCCCATAGTAGCTGTAGAGATTTCGCCACAGACGGAGCTGGTTGCGCTCGAATTTGACAGCGAGGTCTTCGCTTAGTTTCTGGCACTGGGAGTTCTGGTCGTACAGGAAAGCTTGGACTTGGTGTCGGAACTGAGAAACGTTGACTGCCCCGCGCTCTTGAACGGCATCGTCCGTTTGGGCAGCAAGGAGTAGACGTTGAATGAAAGCTTCCTCCGGCACAGTAAACCGCGTAGCAAACGCTCGCCTCCGAGCGCTGGTGACTTGCTGAACCTTTGTGCTTTCGCTCATGTGCGAGTCCTCCACGTCTGCTTCGAAGAGGAGCCCTGGGATCGGAGTGCCTTTCTCCTGAATGAGATCAACCAGACAGCGTAGGGGTCCAACTGGAGTCAAGACGGCGAAGAGGTCCCAGAAGCCGAGCAGTAGCAACAGCATCCAGACGCTCCACTACGACACAAAGCAGGAGCGTCAGTGTCTTCCTGGCTAGCATAGAGTGTGGTAGGTCTTACCTCGGGCAATTGGGCGAGCTGCCAGGCCACGATAACGCTGGTGGCGATGAGGTAGCCGCACTCGACAACCCTTGGGATGCCGTTTTGGTAGAAAATACTTAGCACCCCAACGATCGCGAAGTTGTACATGCAGACCATGAGCGTCATCCCATCCACCACCCAGTGCAGGTTGTTGCACAGGATGATGACGAGGAGTTTGGAGCCCACCAGACCCAGCAGGGCGGCCGAGTAGAGCATGCAGTACCCGGCAAACTGGTGCATGCCGTTGAACTTGTAAAGCAGCACAATGCCAAAGGTGAGCACGGCGATGAAGACGATCACCAGCAGCGCATTGAACAGCGCCTTCTCTGTCTTCTCCGCTATTGACAGCTCGGACGAATCGATATCCTGGTAGTACATGTACGTCCTGAAGGTCAACAAGTGGACGATCAATTAGAAGAGTGAGAAGCTCGTTGAGAAGAGGAGGCGTTCGTACGTCATGGCCTGCTTCGTGACAGGATCCGAGATGTACGACGCAGCGAGACTGAACACGATAACGTTAGAACCAGTCAGCTGCTTGTATGGTGAAACAGTAACTCAAGGCTCAACCTCGAGCAGATGATGGCGATCGAAACGGGCCAGAGCACCGCGAAGAAGCTGTTGAGCTGGTGGATCACCACTCCGAGCTCCACCTTGTCATCCTCCTGCTGCAAGTGCCGCTGTTTGTGTTTGTCTCGTGCAACGTCATCGTTCACTGTCCGCCTATCCAGCAGCGGTTCTTCGTACATCGTCGAACTGCACACCAACAGTCAGGAACCAGCTACAGCCTCAAGACCAACGGAATGAGACGCACGTGTTCTCGTCGCCCAAGATGCTCAGGTAGTGCACGTTCGCAAGGCTCCGCGTGTCCGACCGCGCATTGCCCATGAGCTCAAGCTGGTCGCGAGGATATGGAGAGGTGGAGGGACGTGGGGATCTTGACACGCAGCCCAAAGGTCACCCTCCGTCCGGCGTAACGTCTTCAGAGCTCAATTAGCGTCGCTACTGGAAGGGAAGCGAGCCATGGGGCCCAAGAAAAAGGGGAAGAAGGGCAAGAAGGGCAAGAAAGAGGAGGAACCTCCGCTGGAAGAGCCCTCGGGTGCGTCCTAACGGCCGGTCTCTATTGGTGATCTGCTCTTGAACTGATCAATGCTTCTTGTTGCTGCGTAGAGTACGACACGATGGACGTGCCGATGCTCAAGGAGGTGATTCAGATGCTGCGGCAGCAGCTCGAGAAGGCCCAAGTGGACCGCAACTACGTGCAGCACGAGCGGGTGAGTAAGTCTCTTGATCAGTTCAACTTCAACTTGCAAAAAGGTCTCGAACTGACGTCTCTGGCTGGCTGCTCGTTAGGACATGATCGAGTCGTTCTACGAGATCACCAAGCAGGAGATCCAGGACCACGAGAACCAGATCATGTCCAAGGACCGAGAGATGGAGATCATGGAGGACAACCACCGCGTCGAGGTGCGCGTGTACGTGCAGAAGGTCAAACACCTCGACTACGAGCACAAGAACAACCTCAAGCGCGTGCAGGCGGACGGTACAGGCCACATGGACGAGGAGCGAGACTTGCACGAGCACCGAGAGACGGTGCTGAGGAGCACCAAGCAGTCGTTGAAGCTGGAGCTGAAAGAGCGCGACTTGTCCAACGAAGACGAGATCGAGCAGATGAAGCAGGCGCACGAGAAGAACCTGATGAAGCTGCGCGAGCAGTTCGAGAAGAACAACGCCGCGCTGGGAGGCCGCTGTCAGCAGCGTCTCAAGGATCTCCAGGAGTCGCTGGAGCTACGACGGAAAGTCGACATCCACGAGATCGAGGAGCGCAAGAACCTGCACATCAACGACCTCATGAAGAACCACGAAAAGGCCTTCACGCAGATCAAGAACTACTACAACGACATCACCAAAGACAACCTGAGGCTCATCGACTCGCTCAAGAACGAGATCGCCGCGATGAAGAAGAAAGCAGCGGCTAACACCAAGCTAATGCACGACGTATCGCAGGAGAACAAGCGACTATCGGAGCCCTTGGCGGCGGCGATCCAGGAAGTGGAGCATTTGCGGCATGAGCTCAAGGACGAGCAGAAGGACAAACTGTCGCTGCGGAACGCCAAGGCGCGTCTGCTTTACCTCGCACAGCAAGTGCACGACCTCAAGCAGCGGCAAGCCGAGCTTACGATGAGGTACCGCACCATGGAGTCGGACCGCAACGCGCTGTACGACACGTTCGAGCACACGGTGCAGACGATACACAAGAAGGGCGAGTGCAAGAACCTCATCTTGGAGCAGCGCCTGGCCTCAATGGACGAACAGCACGCTCGCAAAGGCGCGCAGTTACAGGAGATTCTGCTGGCTGCAAACCTTGATCCGGTGCAGGCGCGTCGTGTGACCGAGACGCTCGGCACGCTGCTGGACTCCAAGAACACCAAGATCCGCAAGCTGCAGTACAGTCTGGCCAAGGAGAGCAAGGCCTTCAACGACACTCTACGCACCTTCACTGAGAAGCTGACGCAGTTTGGCATCACCGAGGAGGAAATCCGAGCCCTCGGCTTCAAGCCGCTCGCGTCCAACGCCAACGCCAACCCGGCTGGACTGGTAGCAGTCGAGTGAAGCAGTCCCGAAAGAGGTCAATGGCAGGTCAGGTCAAAATAGGCCAAAA
>AWVW02007315.1:0-11566 GCA_000500225.2 Phytophthora pinifolia
TGTACTATGAAGCCTTGGAAACAGATCGAACGTCACTTCCACGCAAACAAATTCCAGAGCTCCTGCTGTCGAAGTGATAACGCGGATCTGAAGACATCTGTAGACTGCCTTGCTAGTAGTTTCACGTCGAGATCCTCGCACGTGACCATTCGTGTCGAGTTCTTGTATTAGCTCCGCATGTAGACGGCGGTGACGATGAGCCACGAGGAAGGCGTCTACGTGAAAGCTTCGGTGCTGCACGAACTCGAGCACGAGCGGCGTCGACTGAAATGGCAGCTTTCACGCGCATTGCAGACGTCGGACACCCGAGCAGCGGAGCTGGAAGCGAGCAAAGCCAAAGTGAAGGACCTGCTGACCATCGTGGAAGTGAACAAACGAGTCGCCGACCAAGTGGTGCAGCGTTCCCACGGCCGCGACGCCAAGTGGAGAGCGGAACTCGAGACGCTCCACCAGCAGAACACGCAGCAGCGCCAACGATACGTCGACTCGGCGCTTCGTTTGATGAACCGCAGGGTTCGCGGGCGACAGCAACGTGACGCCTTCCATCTACTCCAACAAGCAGTTTGGCTACGAAATCGACGTCGAGAGGCACTGCAGAGACTGCAGGCTCGAGCACGATGGACAGCGTTGAAGCAGAGCCTTGAGAGGTGGAGACACTTCTGCTACTTGGGCGAGAACGGCGTCGCTGCGACTTGTAGTACAGAAAGCGCGAAGGTTCATCCACTGTCGCCGGAGCACTTGCACAGTCTTCCTCAAGCTGGTTCGACTCGGGCAAAGATCGTTGATAGCGACAACTCCAAGCGGTTTGTGCGGTGGCAGCTACTGTGGAAAGTGTGGAGGAGCTGGGAACGAGTCGTCCGGTGGGAGCGGAGGCATCGAGTGTTCGCGAGGACCGCTGTCGAGCGCTCTATGCGTTTCGTGGTTGCAGCTTGGAGGACGCGTGTGCGAACGCTACGACTGCGACGAGCTCTGTTGCGTCGAGTTCTTGTGAGGACGAAGCAGAGGCTTCAGCAGCTCGGGTTGACGTCATTCCGGCTGCGATGTGCGAAGGTGGCAGCTCACGAATGGGCTGAGGTGTTGAAGACAGCGCACGAGGCGATGGAAGAGGAGAGGAAGCTTCGCGCCGACGTCCAAAGCTCAGTCGCCAGCGAGCTGCACATAGCTTACACGCGAGAGCAAAAGCGACAGCAGCGCTTCAAGGAGCTGCAAGTGCATCGCCTGGAGGATTCCAAGCGGCGAGAATGCAAGCAGCGAGCTCTCATGACGCTGCGGTGCAAGGTGCTCCAGTCTCGTCAGAAGAACACTCTTGCGCTTCGGTTCCTGAGGCTCCACCATCGTGCGAGGGTTCTTCGCAGGCTCTTGACGACTTGGAAAACTGAAACAAGCCGCTTGAGACGTATCAAGGCCGTGGTAGCAGCGTCGGATGCTCGTCGAGCGCAGTCTACCAAGGCTACTTGCTTCAAGCTGCTCGCTTGCGTGTTGCCGCGCCGTCGACAGCGACGACTTCGGCTCCGATCGTTGATGTCAAAGCTGCGTCGACGCTGGCTGCTGCCAGGCTGGCTCAGTCTAAGAATCAGATCTGCCATCGAAGAGCACAAGGCGATCGCTCACGTTGAAATGTGGGAGCTCTCCCAGCAAGCGGAAGCGACGCTGGCCGTCTGCATCGAGGACGTACGACGCAGTAGGAAGGTCGCGATGAAGTTTCAAGTCACGTGTGCGCTCTTCATGGCCGATAGGAAGCACGAAACCCTCCTCCGAGAGCTGTTTCAACGGTGGTCAGGGTGTACAGCCGTCCTCATTCGTCAGCGACGTACTTTAAGACGACTCCTTGCGCGTAAGAACGCCGCAGTTCTTCGTGATGCCGTTCACAGCTGGGTCCAGTTCAACGACGGCAAAAGCGCCCGCTGCAACCAGCTCCAACAACACCAAGCGTCCCGGAGTCATCGCGCAGTGGGAACCGCTTTCAAGTCGTGGGAGCGAGCTACTCACAACGAGACGCGAAAGAGGCTGGCGATTCATCAGCAGCGTTCTTTCTTCCGAGCTTGGCGTCAAGTTCACCTTCTCAATCAGCGCCGGACGCAGTGGTTCGGGACGTTCTTGAAGCGATTGATGGAGAAACGGCAGCGACAAGCGTTGCACTCCTGGAAGCGCAGGCACGACCACGACGCGAACGTGTCTGTAAGGAGGTGGAATGCAGAGCACGAGTTGGTCTCGCGACTGTGGCGTCGGTGGATCGGCTTCGTCGCGTTCCGCTTGCGCAGGCAGCGTCTTCAACAGCAAAGAGCGTTGTGCGGAGTTCGAAGTGCTCTACAACGGACGATTCTATCCACTGCGTTTGCTTCGTGGCGAGCACATTGGAGACGGAACCACCAGCGAGAGAACTTGATCGTTCGTGCCTGTCGAAGAAGTGCCGGGCTTGCTCGCAGGAGAAGATACTTGCAGGAATGGCGACGTTGCTCTGTTCTTATGGCTCCAAGACGCACAGCGTTGAGTCTGATCTGCCGGCGGCGAAGTCAGCGCAGACTTCAGCACGAGTGGCGTCGCTGGATGCGAGCGTCACACCGTGCGGCTATCGCAGTACTGGAAAGCTCGTCGCTGAAAGCCCGGCAACAAGTCGACGGCGTGATCCAGTCGACGAGGAGGTTCAACCTGCTACGCCGCACGATGAGGAAGTGGAGATTTACCAGCACTGAAGGCAGGCGGCAGCAGCGTCGTCGCGTTCTTTTCGCTGAGAAGCGTCGATACATGACACTCCAAGCCACTTTGCGGCAGTGGCACAGACGACTCGCGTGCTGTTCGTTGTCCATGCAGCGCCGAACACTGCGGCATTTACTGACCAAGCTTCACTTGTCAGTGGAACGGCAAGCGTTCAGGCACTGGGAGCGCTGGGCACACGCGGAAACGCTCGTCGTTAAGGACCGGATCAGCGCTGAGCTCTTCCGTCGCTCGGAAACCCGAGTCGTAGCGCTTGCAGAGGAGATCCGAGCGGAGCGGGAACGACGAATCGCGTTCACGTCGTGGAGAGCCAACACTGCGCGGAAGAAAAAAGCCTGCGACAAGTTACAGCGACTTGCGGTGAAGCACCAGGATCGGCTGGTCCAGAGTTCGTGGGTCACGTGGATAGCGTACGTTCAAGCCCAACGGTGTCTCGTACGCCTCATTCAAGTCGTGGATCGGAGACGGAAGGCTGAAGCCTGGCACAAGCTCATGCAGATGCACCATCGTCACGACTTGAGAGCGGCCGGAGCGCGTCGAGCTGGGGCTATTTGGCACCGAATCCTCGTACGACACGCTTGGAATCACTGGAAGAGGGCCGACAGCTTCTCGGCCAAGCAAGCGGCGTTGGAAGAAGTTCACGCGTCATCCACTCAGTCCATGCTGACGTTTAAGAAGACCATCGCGAGGCGACATCGTCGCAAGCGCGTGCTGATCCAAGTCCTCGCAGCGTGGAAACAGGTTGTCGTCTGTATAAAACGCTTCCGACGTCACCTGTGCGATGTCCTTGGGCAGCGAGTGGAAGCAACCACTGCGCATCACTTCCACAAGTGGAGGGAAGTGGTGGAGCGACAGAACCTCATCTTCCAAGTCTTGACTCGAGTGGCACATCGTCGGCAAGCGCGTGCTGCTCGTTCCGCTCTTGCTCGCTGGCGACGGTGGGCGCTCGAGACTTCGCACCGGCTGCAGCTCGAACAAACCAAGCGTGCGATGGCGCATGAGCGAGAGGCCACTGCAAAGCGCATGGCGGTTGTCAAGTTCTTGTCCTGGCAGCGGCCTTGTCTCGAAGCGCACTTCGTCCGCTGGAAAGGCCACGTTGAGCAACGTCGGCGATACGTCGTCGAACAGAGAATCGCTCTCACGCGCCGCCTTCTTACAAACGCGTGGCGCTCCTGGTATGAAGTACTCTGCCAGACCAGACGACGACGCCATTTACTCGTGAAGATCGTGGCCACGACGCGGGTTGCTCTTCTCGCGCACGGATTTTACCGCTGGGATCAATGGAGTAGCTGGATGCAGGACGTGGACGCCAGCTTGGCTCGGCTAGTGAGGATCCATGAGCTGTGGCAATGGCGACGAGGCTTCTCGTCACTCCGGCAACACCACCACGACGTCATTCGGCGTCAATCCGTCATGGCTGCATCGGCGTTTTCGCTTCACAGTACACGGCAGCGAGAGCGGCAGAAGCGGACGATGCGTGCAGTGGCGCTCGTCTTGCAGCGGAAGGCCGGCGCTGCTCGTTGCGATCGCTGCTTCCGTCACTGGGTGTTTTACTTGAGAGCCAAAGCGAAGACCAAGTCGATGGTCCGCCGAGCACATGCGCGGGCTCAGAAGCGGATAGTTCGCCGCTGCTTCGTCGAGTGGCAGTTCCTTTCACGACTTCGCACAGTACTGCGCCAGAAGCTCCGTAAACGCCAGGAAAATTGGGCCTTCCGTCACCAACGAAGCGTCTGGAACGCCTGGAGGTTCTTCACGCAGCACTCGCTCGACGTAAAGCACTCGATCTACAAGCGATTGCTTCTCTGTGCTCTTCACCACTCGCTTCAAGGCGCTTGGGGGCGTTGGACGGCCTTCACCAAACGTGCCAACGGGTTGCTTGACGCCCAGCGGGTAGCAGAATGGGAGCACACGTCAGCTGAGCGCAATAAAGCCTTGAACGCACTGGAGGACGAACATGAGCGCTTGCTGCTAAGAGCCGCACAGCTTGGACAGCAGAACAACACATTCCGACAGCGTCTAGTCACCTCAGCAGCTAGGAAAACTCATCAAGTCTTGCATCGTCGGCACAAATCGCGGGCGTTTGACGTCTGGAAGCACAAGCTTCAACAAGGATCCGCATTGCAGTCACGCGTAAGAGCCCTCGGGCTGCGATCCCAGCGCCTTGCGCTTTATCACTGGCACTCCACCACGTCACGTCTTCGGGCTGCTGCCGATGTGAAACGAGTGCAGCTCGACGCGACGGAGTGGGCAGCACGCGTCGTCCATGCTTGCGCGACGCAGTGGCTCAAGCGCCGGACGCTCCTCACTTGGAAAGCGCTTGTGCGAACTCGACGAGGAATCAAACGGCAAATTGCAGTGACGCAGCGCAGACGTGACAGCCAGCTTGTCCAGTGGTGCTGGGGAAGTTGGAAGACGGTTCGTGATGCGCGAGCGCGACAGCACGTTGCAGTGACGGCGTTCCAGGCACGAAGGGGGCTGAAAGCTGTGCTGCAAGTGTACTGGAGATGGCGAAGCTCGCATGACCGCACCGGATTCGCCAAGCACCACGCCATGCGCAGGCTTTTGCTGCTGCAACGTCAGTGGCAGCACCGGCTTTTGCTCCTCCGCTGGAATCGCTGGAGAACCTTCACACTAGAGGAGGATGCCGCCGTGCTGCATACGAAGCTGGTGCTGGCTGAGTTGGAACACGGGAACGCTGCGGACTTCAACACACGCTCGCAGCTCTTGCTACGTACCTTCCGCAACTGGGAAGCGTACGCGTGCAGCCGACACGAACGACGAGAGCGACACGTACGACTGCTTGACCGCCACTTTAAAGGCTGGAGGTTTGGCGTAGTTTGGAGCCAGACGCGAACGTTGCGCTTACGCCGCATGGAGAGGCATCTTCGACGCCACTACCTGGCGCTCACCAAGTTCGCGTATTGGCTCTGGTTCGCGCGAGCACAGGCAACCATGCAGCTGCAAGTCGCTTCGAAGCAGTTCACACCGACGACGGACGTCCCGGCACGAATCGCGCGCGCACTGTTGACGGATTTGCTGCTGGCCGAGCACCAGTTGGTCCGATCGACGCAGCGCGGGGCCTGGAGACTCGTTAATGCTGCGGCTCGCGGCGCGCGTCGACGGATGCTGCGAACCGCCTTTGACCGACTGGCGAGTGGTGCAGCTGGGCAAGTTAAGCGCCGCTTCCTGACGCAAATGCACACTGCCAATGCCCGCGCCTTCGCTGACAAGTTGACGCTGGTGCTGCTGCGCTCGGGCTTCCAGCGCTGGAAGCGGCAGTACGTGGCGCTGGCGATCCAGGAGGCCGAGGAGGCCCAGCAGGAACTGCTCCGCGCGCTGCACCACGTCTCGTCGTACCGACAGGCGCTAACAGAGTGAGGAATCGACAAAACCTATTTGCTTTAACTTACCGGCGCGTCTGCCTTTAGGGCGTGAGTCCGTCGGCCGCTTCGTCCAGGTGGGGGGTCTTGTTCAGCCTGGCCTTCATCGCGGCTGTGAGCGCGCTCACGTCTTCTAACGACGGGACGGCCGTGCGCTTGCTGGCGCTGACGCCGTCCAGCATGTCGAACCGAGCTACAAGGGGGCGGTGGTCCGAGACCATGCGCCAGTAGTCCACGAGCTCCTCCTCGTCCGTGAGCAGCACGGGCGACTGCACGTGGCGCCAGTCGTGTCCGAACTGCGGGCGCTTGAGTCTCGCCACGTCCGGCAGACGACGGGGCACGAGGTGGCAGTCCACGGGCTGGAGCTGCAGTCTGGGCTGGAGTTTCTCGTCCACGGCGTCCTCATCGTCCAGCGTCAGTCCGGCTTGTCTTACCAATGTCGACTTGGCAAGATCCTCGCTATCCAGCGGCTTGGGGCTCTGCAGCCTTGCTCCGAAGATAAAGTCGACGCCCACCTCTCGGTTGTTATGGTTGCAGTGCGTGATGCGCGCCTCTCGGCCGTGCATGTGGGCAAACATACTCGCAAAACCGTGTCTAGTCACAAGGCGGTACACTGGGTCGTCGTAGTCATTAAAGTCTCCACAGAGCAGCACCGGCACGTCGTGAAGATCTTGACGGGCGATGTACTTGCGTACAGCCGAGAGCACCCGGTCGATCTGCGTGAGTCGGAGGCTCGCGTACATGTGGTTGTGAGGGAACGTCAGGTGCGAATTGACTACCAGGAAGGAGCGTTGAGCTAGGGGTACAGTCTCCCGATTCCACTTGGTAGCCACGTGGAGCAGCAGAGCGACGCGGTCCCCCGCCTCCCCCACCAGGTCCACGTCCTCCACGTAGTGTAGCTCCAGCTTGCGCTTGTCCACGAACACGGCCAGCCCGTCCTGCTTGTCGCCCGGCCTCTTGACGGAGTGCAAGTAGTGAGTCGGGTGGAAGGCGTGTCGGAACGCGCGCTGGTACTCGCGCTGGAACCAGAACTCTTGCAGACACACGAGGTCGCTCTGCTCGCGCTTGATGGCGTGGATGGCGGCCTGCGCGCGCGACAGGAAGGCCGCCTTATGCTCGCTCTCCAGTCGCCCGCCGTGCCGGAAGTAGCACGGCGCCAGCAGGTTGAATGTCATGAGCGACAGCGAGCGCCGCGGAGAGGCCAGCATGGTGCGGGGATTGGAGTGCACGAGCACAGTGACGGTATGGTGTCGGGATATGGCCAATAAGAAGGAAAACCCTCTTGAATCGGATTGAATACGGGACACCAGCAGATCAAAGTGATGGTTGAAGTTTGACCATTCCAGTGCGTCGCTAGCCCTATTAATACAAGTACGCAGCATGGGATTTGCCCCGAGGCAATAAGGGCGTTCGGAGAGCTTCCAGGAGCTTCACGCGGCGGCGGCAGCGAAGGTGACGGCAAGGAGACCCGCCGCTTGGCTTTCTGTGCTGGAAGGAGGCAATGCCGCAGCGGGTTTGACGATCATCTCCGGTGCAGGAGCGCACGGTTGACCACAACTTCGCCGCTTCAACGCACGTGGTGGAAGTGCGGTGAGTGCGCAGTGTCGAGCGTGTGCATACAGTAGCAGCTTTGACGGCTGTCTGCCGGTGTGATACTAGATTGAGATATCGTGGGGGCTGCAACTCCAGCGCTCAGCGAGCACGGCGCTGTAACTGGATGGGGCGGGAGCTTACCCTTGCTACGCGTAGATTAAGCGCAGTTGTGGCAAGCCCCTGCGTGGGCAGTTGCCTGTTGCTGCCTCGAGCATCCGCTACCCGACGGCTTTATCTGTGCAGGAAGCTGGATCGACAATAAAAATGCCTCCACATATTTTTTTCCGGTCACCCTGGGCACCTCGTTCAAGCATTACTTGCTGCGGTGTTCGACGGCTTTTTGATATCCTCGATGTATTAGGCATGGAGCTGGATACGGCGCCTTGTGTAGCACAAACTGTCCTCCACGGTCGTGCCCAAGGAGCGCAGTCCCCGCTGGTCCGAAGCTGCGTTGGTTGCACCGCGCGTTTCAGCCGGCAGAATAGCAACCAGCTCGAACACGAGGCAACGACTTCCCCCAAAGTGGCTTATTCACGAGCAAACTGGTTTCCCACTGCGGGAAAGCGGAGTGTCGATACCGTCCAGCGAGCCCTTGCTGACGCATGCAGACCGTGACAGGCCCCGTTTCAGCTGACATCCATCGCTTTCTGCGTTTACCTACCAGCAGCGGCGCCGCTGCCATCAGCGCGCACGTCAGCGGGCCAGCGTCTTCATCCGTTCGGCACGCGGCACTCGCAACTGGCATCTTAGTCTCGTCTAGTGACGGAGCACGAGCACCGCCGGTATTCGTCCACCCGAAGCGGGAGCGACAGCAGGCAATTCTCGACACTCCACTTGTGGCGATCGAAAGTAAGCAAGCCGCAGCGTGGCACAGTAGGAGATGGTCGCTTGCTCTGCGAGCTTTGCACCCTGCCAGGGTGACCCTGGGCGGTTGCAAACTATCAAGACGTCTTTGGAGCGGCAGTCAACGGCGGCGGCATCGCACGGCTGGGAAGCCACTCGATCCCAAGCAGGATCGCTTCGCTGGGCTCGGATAAGACGAGCGAACTGATCCCAAGCGCCAGCATTTGAACAACTCCGCTGTTACATGTTCTCGGCAGACCAGGCGGCAGGCCCCGTGAGCTGATCGAGGATTTGCGCGCGCATTTGTTAAGCCACGCAAGCAAAGAGGCGAAGGCGATACATGTAGCGATTTCGCCGTCTTCTTCTTCGTCGGCGTCTCGAACAGGTACGTCAGCGTTGCAGCAGCAGCGACTCGGGCGACTAGCGAGGGGCGATGCAGAGGCCATGAGGCCATCAAGCGCCAACGTTCGCGGCGCTTTCTTCTTCCAGGCTTTTCATAATCCAGCAAGCTGCAGTCCAGCGGCATCCCATGGAGGCGAAGCCACAACTGAGTGCGGATCAGCGCTCCCGGACGCGGAATCCAGCGCCTTATTAAGGCACTTGGGGCGCCGGTGTCGGCGCCAAATGCGCGCCACGTTGGCGGCCCAAATCATACCGGGCGTTCGGACGTTTGAGCTC
This sequence comes from Phytophthora pinifolia, assembly GCA_000500225.2. Taxonomy (NCBI): domain Eukaryota; phylum Oomycota; class Peronosporomycetes; order Peronosporales; family Peronosporaceae; genus Phytophthora; species Phytophthora pinifolia. The sequence goes on from AWVW02007315.1 coordinate 9,210, forward strand.
GGCCTGCGGGCTCGCGCGCGCGGGTCGTGAGTCACGCCAGCTTCTCTTCGGAAGGGGCCAGTGGCAAGTCAAGACGTGCTGCTGCTGCACCAGAGCCCGCTTTCCTCCTGGCGATGGCGACAGCGCAGGACCGCGGCGAGAGACCAGCTCCGCCAGCAGCAGCAGCGCACGAAAGCCCGGAAACCGCCCGTGAATCCACGGACGGGTATCCTTGGGACGTGCCACGCTGCTGGAAGGCAGCCAGCCACACACATCCGTCCGTCGTTTGCTCGGGCGCGAACGAAAACCAAATCAAACCAAACGGCCGGCCAGCCGGCTGCGATCTGTCGACTTGCAGCCGTTGCCGGCAAATCTTATTCTGCTGGATCGGCTCTGCGCACTTGAGCCTCGAGGGGCAACGCTGCAACACCAACAAGCACCGCCCGATCGATCCGATGCGGAGACGAACGCACCTTGCAAGTTCGGCAGCGTTGGCCACAAAGCCGCAAAGGTTTCATCGCTGCTCACGAGCGACCTGTCTGCAGCAGTCTACTCAGCTGAGCCTCCGGTGGCACTCCTAGCCTGCGCTGCAGGTTGCTCCCGGGACCAAAGGAAAACGGAAGAAATCAGCGGCGGGGTTCAGAGTCCGCCGCCGCGAGCTGCTCGCTCGCCAGTCAGCCTACTCGCTGATGGCCAGCGCGCCGGCAGAGATAGCTGCGTTCCTCGAGACACTTGGCGCTGGAAGCTTTCGCGCGCGCGCCGAGGGCCGTCCAGCATAGAGCGACTTGAGCGACTTACTCGTCCGTTACCCTTGCTTTCTATAAACGCTTTCGTAGAATCCGCAGTCTCTGCACCAAAATCCGAGCGTTTTCAGTTCAGCGGCAAACCCCACCCCAGCCAGAACCCCTGCCCGGAATGCACTTGCCACTTGCTGCAACGAGCTCGCCACCTCCGCGCAGGTGGTTGGCGCCGCGGCTTCACGCGCCGACGCTCACTTCGCTTTCTCGCCCGGTGCCAGCAAGCCCTGCGCCGCATTGTCGATCTGCCTCCGCAGCACCTGCGCCTCCACAGCCTGCTCCAACGCTCACAGCCGTTGCATGCACAACTCGGAGCGCGACCAATTCGCCACGGGACCGCAGCTGGACAGCGCCGACCGAGGCAGCGAGCTCTACCGCCAACGCCGCCTCAAGCGCAGCCACCACCTCATGAACGGCCAGGACGACTCCTTCTCCTCCATGAGCTCACCGCGCGGCGAGCAGCAGCAGCTGCTCTGCAAGTACAAATCCGGCAAGTGCACCAACCCGCGCGCCACCAAGCGCAACGGCCAGTTGCACACGCTCTGCCACTTCCACCGCGACCGTCAGAACGAGCACCAGCGCAAGAGCGACCGCAAGCACCGCATGGTCAGCGTCGCGCGCCGCGCCAAGCTCGGCAGCGTTGGCGTCGGCGGTGACAGCGCGCGCCGGCATAGTCTGCACTCCATCACGTCGCTCGAGGCCGCCTTCCCGAACGGTTCCTCCGTCTCGCCGCTCAACCGCTTCGGCTACGACCAGAACGCCTCGGACGCCTTCAGGAACGCGCAGTTCGCTGCCGGGGCCGTACCCACGGCACCAGGAGGCCTCGCACCGCCGCCCGCAGGGACCACGCGCTTACCGCCCATTAGCTTTCTCATGCCCGGCAAGCTGGACGGCTATCGCGCCTCCAGCACCGCCATGCCCAACCTGCCGCCCAGCAGCTTCATCACCGACAGTCTGAACGGCAACGCGGGCAAGACGGCATGATCGTAAGCGATATTGTTTTGGCACGTTGATCGCTGCCGTGCAGACCACCCACCAGCTCGCGCGCTCGACGCTCCCTCGCCCTGAGCCGGGTATCGTCCGTTGCCCTCTCGCTACTCCGTAGACGAAGCCCTCATCGCTGTTGAAGGGACAAAGTGTACCATACCTCTCCAAACCTCGCACCACCCTGCTATTCCTGTTATTTAACCACGCTTTGGTTCCACGTGCGCACACGAATACATGCTCTGGGTTTTGCCTTCCTCTACTCTTCCGTTTGGCTGATTCAGGTGCGCTGCGCAGCGTCTTCGCAGCAACATCTTCCCATTGCAGGTCAGAGTTCACCCAGTGAAACGTGGGCCGCTGCGGAAACCGGTCGCGATCGCTCCAAGCGAGAACGACGTCAGGTGTAGTCGCATCAACCGCAGTTTGGCACGCGGGTGCGGCTCCATCCTTCGTTTCCTTTCAGAGCTTTGTGCGGAGATGGCCAGACGTCCGAACCCCAAGGAGCACGAACTCCAGCGCAGAGCTCCACCACGCACGTGTCTTATCTGTGCTCCTCACGGGACTGCTCCAGCCTCCGCGGCGTCAACCTCGGTCAAT
>AWVW02007320.1:0-16184 GCA_000500225.2 Phytophthora pinifolia
ATGAGTCTCCCCGCTTGCACGACTCAGTCCGCATGTTCCAGAGCGCAGTGATCCGAGATGAATACGAGTTCACGGGCCACAACTCGGCGCTCGGCGCGGTGTGCTATAATCGCCACCAGGACACGTTCGTGTCGGTGGACGAGACGTGTTTGAGACTCTGGAGAGCCCAGGGTGGCGGCCAGCTCCGGCAGGTGAACCTGCCGTCGCGGACGACTCGGTTCATCCAGGCCATCACGTACATTGACGCCCGCCAGCTCTTCGTGGCGTCGGCGCTCGACGGAGCGCTCCGGTTGTACGACCCCAATCTCAATGAACTAGCAGCGCTCTTCACGGGCCGCGGCACCGTGCTCAGCATGGTCTTCGACAGTCAGCACAACCGCCTGCTCACTGGAGGCGTCGACGGCTGTACGGCCTGGCAGATCAAGCCCCGGCCGTCAGGGATGCCGGAGGGCGCTCTCAACGCCCACTATGAGTTCACCCCGCTGCCAAAGTTCTTCCACAGTAGCTCCTCCAGCCGAAGCAAACCTCGACGCGACAAGCAGCCCAAGCCGCCGCGAGCTTCCGTAGAGCGCGCAGGTTGGGTGGAGAGTCTGCAGCTCGGCCCGGAGAGCACGCGGCTGTACGCGCAGACCAGGCATTGGATCGACGTCTTCAATACAGTCGACGGAAAGTATCTCGAACGCTGGGACGACCTGTTCCCAGCGGAGCACGGCACTCTGACTGCGTTCGTCGTTCAAGAACGCGCCAAGTATCTCGTGTGCGGCACCAGCAGCGGCGTCATCGTCGTGCTTTCACTACATCCCATCTCGATCGTCCACGTGTTCAGGGACCACACGCAGGCGATCACGAGTCTGACGGAGCACGCGACGTCTCGCCTCGTGATGTCGAGCTCCCTCGATGGGTCCGTAAGGCTTTGGGATCTCGAGGCTCGCCGCCAAGCACACCGTCTCAATGTCGGCCATGGAGTGCACGCACTGCAGCTTCTTCCCCCAGCGAGTGCACCTCCGACAAAGGTATCTACGCCTCGAACAGCGGGAGTCGAGATAGCAGGCCGGTTCTGCTGCCAGCTCCGCAACACGGTCAAGATCTACGACATCCAATCCATTCTGAAAGAGCACCAGCCGTGCCTCGTGCCGGTGAGTATCTTGCAGCGGGTAGTTTTCCCTGTAAAGAAGGCACAATCCCGTCAGTTCTCGCTAGCTGAGCATGCGAACAGGGAACACAACAAGCCCATCGAGGATCATGGCAGCGGAAGCTCGGATGAAGATACAGAAAGCGACAGTGAAGACGCAGCGAGAACACAGCAGCTCATAGTGGTGGTGTGCATGGATAAAACGCTGCGTGTGTTCGCCGGTCGACTGCAAAGCGAAGCCCCAAGTTTCACCTGGATCCCCGACGAGCAGGCTCTGGACCTCATCGCTTTCGCGCTTCACCCAGTGTCGCAGCACTTGTTCTTGCTTCTGAGCAGCCAGAAGTTGCTGGTCGTGAACGCAGCTCAGCGTCGCGACGGGGGTGATAGCGATAACAATGCAGAGACTGATGCTAACGACGGAGCGGCGAGCAGCATTGAGCGCGTGATTGACTTCAACGCATCCGCCGCAGCACAGAAAGCAGCGGCCGCCGGTGAACCGAGTGGAAGGAGTTTCCTCAAAGGAAGCAGCACTCCCAGTACCGATACTGACAGCTCCAGCAGCGCACGGGGGAATCGCAGTAGCGGGGCTGCTCTGCGTTGCATCTGCGTGTGCCCGTTTCCACCAGTTTTCAGCGCAGCGCCATCGGCCTGGATGAGTCGCCCCGGCCCCGGACAAGCCGGCGCAGGCCGATCGGCGACTGCAAAACAGCGACGGCAGTCCCAGTTTGGGTCTGGAAGCGCTCCACCACCGCCTGATCCGCCACTTCGCCGCCGCAATGCAATCGTTCAGTCCGAATGGGAGTGGGTAGCGTGCGGCAGCGACTTCGGGCAGTTAGTGTTCTGGCACACAGGTCTGCGCGGAGGCCGCGAGACGACGTTGACTCTGGACGCGCACGACGCCCCCCTCGTCGATCTTTGCGCCAGTGCTTCGTCGCCCGTGCTGGTGAGTCTAGACGCTGTGGGCCGCGTTCACTTGTGGAGTCTTCAGCCGCAGTTTGCCTTACGTCATGTGCTGGAGCTTGGCCAGTCACCGTCCGTGTTTGCACTGTCGCCGCTCTCGGAGATCATCCTAAGCGGCTACGACGACGGTCGCGTCATGCTGCATGCGGTGGGCTACAGAGCGTCAAGCGTCGAGGCTTTCACTGGAGTAGACGATCACCACAGCACAACTGTAAGTGCCGGAGACTTTCTGGATGAGAAGCATCTCGTCCTCACCGCAAGTGTCGACGCCATCGTGAAAGTCTGGGACCAGCAGCGCGTGCTGCTTCACCAGGTGACGCTGGCCACAGCAGTCACGAGCCTATGCTTCCTCAACGCTGATGGCGACCTGCTGGCCGGACTTTCAAGGGGGACGTTCCTCATCTCAAGGCGCGACGTACTGCCCGACAAAGTCCCGAAGCCGGCCCCGCGACGACGAATTCGCGACGATTCGCAAGACGGGAAAGCAGGAGCTGACGACCAGCCAGTCCTGAGCAGCGCCAATGCATCGATAGCCTTCAAACGAGATCCTTCTGAGTGTAAAAGCTCGACGATCGTAGATTCGGAGCCCGAGGGTGCAGCGTTGCCACTTCCGACGAATCCTTCTGTACCGTCGAGACCGCTCGACCCTGAAGCATCAGCCAAGCAACTCCTTGCCCACGTCATTCAGAGACCCATCGAAGCTGCAAACCATTTACGCCCGCCTGTGCTGCGCAGTCTCAGCTCTTCCGGGAGGATCCCATCGAGCCGTCTTGGCAGCTTCAGCAGCAACAACAGTGCCGAACGTCAGGTACCACAACTTCCAGCTCCGACGGGCCTGGACACGGTGACGGATCCAGTCACGGAGGAGGATTGGCGCGACAAAATTCTGTGCGTGACTTGCTTCGCTTGATGAACGACAGGGCGTTGTGTCTGATGTGCCTGACCTCTTCCTTTCCAGACCGTTGTCTGCATATCAAAAACTCATGCGCGCTCCACAGCGAGGGCTGTCGTACCGGAGAAAGAGGTGCCAGATTCCTTCGTCACCGCTGATTCTCCAGACGTTGGGGCCCAGTCCACGAGCTGCATTCGCAAAGCGCCGAGAAAATACTGACAACCTCTTCGCTGGGGGCGAAGAGCGCCAAAGCTCTGCTGAAAGTGCTCCGTCGCTGGGGCTTGGGCCACTGCTGTATTGCAAGCATCAAGCGCCCGTTCCCCCCAAGGACAAGACTCCGCGAAAGCTCTGGAACGCCATCGGAGGCGAAGACCGGCGGTTGATCGTACTGCAGCGCAACCACTTGCCACCGTGCTAACGGAGGTCATGAAACTATTGAAATCGATATGGACCTTACGTCAAGGCTGATGCTGAGTGTGCACTTATCACCGTACGAGGGCCTCGCTCTCGATGTCCTCCAGCATGGCCTCTCTGCAGAACTCGAGGTCCACGATCGTGATGTCTTCACCTTCCTCCGCTTTGATCAGGCACTTGTTGTACTCGAAGCGGTTCATGTTGAGGTACTTCTTGCCGTTCGACGCGCACACGGGGTCCTCGTCGCGCGTGCCGTCGTCCACGCAGTGGCCGCGCCTCTTTTCGCGCTCGTCTTGGCCGGTCACTAGCACGCGCTCGTTGGCGTGCACTGGGCTCACAACGCGAAGCCTTTTTTCACGGTCGAATGCGTCCACAGGTGAGCAAGCCAATAGCAAAGCCGCCGCCACCAATGCGATAGTCGTCCTCATGTTGAATCCGCAGTCGCCACTCGGTGACGTGGGTCGTTGGCGGTGCTGCAGACCGAGATTTTCGCTTGTGACCCCCGTTCGAGAACCACATCTGCTGCTGGTGGTGTGTGCTCGGACAGAAAGGGCGCGAAGCTCTTTGGGATCTGCTCGCTTGGCGTTGCACGCATTGGGTGCCCTTGTAAATGGAGGAAGGTGTCGAGCAACGGTGCCAGTTCATTTCTGTTTAAGTAGCTGCATTATCCTGCAGAGGAACCGTGGCTGGGGCTTCTATCCACGGGCCAAGCACCATTCAATAAGACACAATCTAGACGTCCTCGCCACGGCGCTCCTCCATCTGACGCACCCGCACGGCACCTGGGCGACCCTCACAAGAGTGCGTTGCGAGTCGGCTCAAAGGCGCTGCAAACGTTGCGGTGGCCAATTCCCAGTCCACCAAATAGCCTCTTCAGTTCATGTAGTCGATCTCTGGTACGTCCGGGTGCTCGGCGTCTTCCTTCCGGGCGTTCTTGCAAATGTCACTGTCCACGACCTCGATGATCTCGCCGTACTCGGCCTTGATGAGGCACTGGTGGAACTCGAAGACGTCTTCGTTCAGGTACTGCTTGCCGTTGGACGCGCACACGGGGTCCTCGTTCACCGCTCCGCTGTCCACACAGTGGCCGTGCCGCTTTGCCCTCTTCTCCTCGCTATTCACGACCACGTCTGGATGCGCGTGCACTTGGCTCACCACGCGCAGTCGGCTGGGCGCTGCGTCCACTCTTCCACACCAAGCTGTCATTAAGAACACCGTCGCCATCACTGCAATACTCGTCTTCATCGCTGCCAACCTGAACGTGTGGGCTCGTTCTGGAAGTCGCCGTCTCTCGCAGCGCCGCAGTCCAACTGGAAGATCCCAGCGTGGTGTGGCGCGTTAGTCGCGTCATTACTACAGGAGAGGAAGAAGACAGCGCATTTTTGGTGGCTCATGGGATCTGCTCACGATGCCTGATCATAATACCGGTCGCTACTGTACCACTCCAGGCTCAAGACGAACACCACAACGAATAGAACTCTTTCATGTTGCTGGATAATCTACACGGACGAGAGTCTTCGCCACATCCCACCGCCACCTAATGTGCAGGCGGCCGAGCCACTACGCTCTCGTCCACTTCAACTTCGGTTGACGACGACACCTTGGTCTCACCTACTGGCCTTCGGTCTCCGCTAGCCATTCGCGTCGAGCCGACCTTTTGATACTTTAAGTGGCGTCACGTCCGACAAGTTGGTCTTCACTTGACGTGCCTACTCATCAATGTGCTCCATGTCCTCCATCTGGACGTCCTTGCAGAAGTCCATGTCCACGAGCTGAATATCCGAGTTCTCCTGGAGCTTGATCATGCACTTGCGGTAGTTGAACATGCTCAGGTTGGTGTACTTCTTGCCGTTGGAGCCGCACACGGGGTCGATGTCACGCGTGAAGTCCGTGTAGCACTTGCGCTCCTCGCGGTCTTCCTCCGGGACGTCGTACTTGACGATGATGTGGCGGTCGCCGTGCACGGTGCCCACCACGTCCAGCAGCTTGTCCCGGTCCAGCGCCTCCACGGCCGGCAAAACGCAGGCCAGGGCCGCCACCACGGCGATCGCTGCACGCACAAGCTTCGTCATTTCGACAGGTCAAACGGGGAATGCAAACGTGCGTGGCGCTGCTGGAGGGGCACGACTATACGGGGCTCTCAGTCCCATCGCATAGCCTTTTCCACCAGCTGCCCGCCGGGATGTTCACTTCCGTGCCTGCCGTGTGGTTGTGACAGCAAAACCCGAACAACGAGCAGCTCGTTGTTCGGGACGACAAGCTCTGCACCGACACGGTCTCGAGCGAGGCGTTTACAGTAGGCGTCTTGGCGGTCTTCGTGTGGCAGATTCTTGAGCTGGCAACATGGAGGCAATCGAAGTTGATAATGGCAACTGGAAACGAGTTCCCAGTCCGAGTTTTTCAAGGCGATCGATTGACGATGCAAGTTGGCACTTCGAAGCGCCAATGAACAAGCATTTTTCCATTGTCCGCCAAGAAGCGCCTCAGTCACAGATGGGTACATAATATAACTAATATTCAGTAAGGACGAGTCCAAAAGGGACGATTAAATGCGGACACAGCGTCTAGATGGTGTGGTACACTGGGGAGTCACCCCATCCAGCCGAAATCCGAGCCCTCCCTGGAAGAAGTACGCCAAGCCCCCCTCTCAAGAATGTCGCTGGACAAGTCCGTGGCCGACGTGGAGGTGTCTGCCGCCCTGCAGGCTCTCGCCATCGGCTTCGAGAAGCACGAGCACCGTGAGTTGCCCACCACGGAGGACGTGATCGCTGAGCTGAGCCACCTGCCCGGTCTTTCCACCAAGAACCTGGTGTTCAAGGACAAGAAGGAGGGTCTGTTCCTCGTCACGGCCGCCCCCGAGACTGTCGTGGACACGAAGAAGCTGGGTGCTCATCTGCACGCGGCCGGCATTGGCGGCAAGAAGTGGAACCTGCGCTTCGCCTCGGAAGACGTGCTTAGCAACACACTCAAGGTCACCAAGGGCTCGGTCTCGCCGCTTTGCGTCATGCACGACGCCAAGAACGAGGTGCGTCTCGTGCTGGACAAGGCGCTGCTGGACGCCGAGCAGGTCAACTGCCACCCTCTGCGCAACGACCAGACGTACTCGATCAAGTCGGCGGATCTGCTCAAGTTCGTGCAGCACTACAAGCACGAGCCTATCGTCGTGGACTTCGCCGCCCAGATGGAGGAGCCCAAGGCCGCGCCTGTGGCCAAGGCTCCCAAGGCCAAGAAGGAAGACAAGAAGAAGGCCGTCGAGCAGAAGACGAACGAGGGCATGTCCGTCACCAAGAAGGAGAACTTCGCCGACTGGTACACGGACGCGATCACCAAGTCGGGCATGATCGACTACTACGACGTGTCGGGCTGCTACATCCTGCGCCCGTACTCGTACGAGATCTGGGAGCGCGTGCAGCAGTTCCTGGACCGCAACCTCAAGGCCATCGGCGTCAAGAACTGCTACTTCCCCATGTTCGTCACCAAGGACAAGCTCGAGCGGGAGAAGGAGCACTTGGACGGCTTCGCCCCCGAGGTGGCCTGGGTCACCAGGTCCGGCAGCTCGGAGTTGAAGGACCCCATCGCCATCCGCCCGACGAGCGAGACCATCATGTACCCGGCCTTCAAGAACTGGATCCGCAGCCACCGCGACCTGCCCATGAAGCTCAACCAGTGGAACAATGTGGTGCGCTGGGAGTTCAAGAACCCCACGCCTTTCCTCCGCACGCGCGAGTTCCTGTGGCAGGAGGGCCACACGGCCCACGCCACCAAGGAGGAGGCCGACGAGGAGGTGCGCACCGTGCTCGACTTCTACGCCGCCTGCTACCAGGAGCTGCTGGCTGTGCCCATGGTCAAGGGCGTCAAGACCGAGAAGGAGAAGTTCGCAGGCGCCGACTACACCACCACGATCGAGGGCTTCATCCCCGCGACCGGGCGGGGCATCCAGGCGGCCACGTCGCACATGCTGGGCCAGAACTTCGGCAAGATGTTCGGCATTTCGGCCGAGTATGAGGACGGCAAGAAGCTCATCCCGTGGCAGAACTCGTGGGGCTTCACGACGCGCTCGCTGGGCGTGATGATCATGGTGCACGGCGACGACAAGGGGCTCGTGCTGCCCCCGCGCGTGGCCCCCACGCAGGTCGTCGTAGTGCCTATCCCGTATCAGAACCAGGACGAGGTGGACGAGATCTTTGCCAAGGCCGACGAGATCGTCGCCACGATCAGCGACGCGGGCGTCCGCATCGAGGCGGACAAGCGCCGGGTGTACACGCCCGGCTGGAAGTACAACCACTGGGAGCTCAAGGGCGTGCCGCTCCGTCTCGAGGTGGGGCCCAAGGATGTCGCCAAGAAGCAGGTGCGCGTGGTGCGCCGTGACAACGGCGCCAAGGAGGACGTCCCGGAGGCCGAGCTGGCCACGCGCATCCCGGCCCTGCTGGAGCAGATCCAGAAGGACATGCTGGAGCGCGCCACCGCCACGCGCGACAGCCACATCCGCGAGGTGACCGAGTGGAAGGACTTTGTGCCTGCCCTGCAGGAGGGCTGCATGGTGCTGACCCCGTTCTGCGACGAGATCGAGTGGGAGGAGACTGTCAAGACCAAGAGTCGCGAGGAGTCGCTGGCCCTCATGGGGCTGGAGGACGAGGCCGAGAACACGGCCACCAGCGCTGCGGCCAAGACGCTGTGCATCCCGTACAAGAAGAATGCCGAGAGCCCCGTGACTGCCGACACCAAGTGCTTCGTGAGCGGCAAGCCCGCCAAGTGCTGGGTGCTCTGGGGCCGCAGCTACTAGACACAAGATGCGTGTGAATCGAAGGACCGCGACAACTCGTACGCGGTGGGGCAGTGCGATGCCGTGTCCGGGTGTCCGCACCAGGTAGGAGCAGATATGAATAGATGGGATGGATATTGCTGCTGAGATATCATTGCCGTTGCCTTTTTTCCATTTTGTCAAGTTTCTCGTCGCAGTTTGCCAGGTAAAAATAGTGAAAAAAAGTTGCCTTCTTTGATCGACTTTGATTGACACGCGCAATGAGACCGATGCTTGCCGTCGTCGCACACGGCTTGGGCTGGATTCTCTTCGCCATCCTACTGCTCAACTCCGTGAAGAAAGCCGACGCGTCCTCGTTCGTGAATCCGTCGCCCGAGGGTAAGTCATGGGCGCCGTGCGCGTTCGCAGCTGAGCAGCTCGCGGTTGAGGGCAACGGGTCCACGTACGGGTCTTGTCTTGCATGTGACCCGACCACCTTCGAGTGCCCACCCAAGTGCCAGCCGCTGATCGACGCCATCTACAAGCAGTGCGACGGCGTCTACGCTCCGCAGGACCAGTACTTCGACCCTGCGCACACGCTCAATGGCTACTGGAACGACAACTTCGGCGTGCTTCGCATGCAGGCGGCCCGCTGTGGCTGCAGCGCCGCCATACAGCAGCGGTGGCTCTTATCATCTGTACTCGTGTCGGCTGCAATCGCAGCTGCCATGACTTGAAAAACAGCGGAAGCGGTAGACGCAAGCAGCAGGAAGCGCCATCGAGGCTTGATAGTCCCAGGTCAAGTTGAAGTTGTCCTCTGCAATAGGTCGGAACTTCCAGGATACTTAAGTAAGAATTTGCCAGCTCAAAGCTGCAGCTCAAGAAATGTTCGTTGCACTGCTTTCCAAACCGAGTCCTGCCAAAGCTGCCAATTTGGCAGTGACCAATCCATCATCGCGATTGCGCTGCCCTGGTTGAAGTTGCCCTTGCTTAAGTGCGATTCACGTCGCTTGCCGATTTTCCAAATTCCGACGTGCGAGTCGCTGCGATCCGGAGTGTGTTACTTCTGAACCAGCGGCCGCGTGCTCACGTCCACTCCACCAAGTCTTTAGTATCGCCATGCTGCCGGCCAAGACCCTCCGCCAGGCTTCTCGCCTTCTTCCCTCGGGCACGCGCGGCTTTGCGTTGGCGCAGTCCATCGACGACTCCAAGTTCTCGGCCTTCTCGCTCAAACTGTCGGACGACCAGCGCGAGTTCCAGCAGCTGGCGCGCAAGTTCGCGCGCGAGGAGATGATCCCCAAGGAGAAGCACTATGACCAGACCATGGAGTACCCGCAGGAGATCTTCGAGAAGGCTTGGGAGCTCGGCCTGTGTAATACGCACGTGCCCGAGACGTTCGGCGGCCTGGGCTTGGGCTCACTGGACGGCTGCATCATCGGTGAAGAGTTGGCCTACGGCTGCACGGGCATGGCCACGGCCATGGAGGCTAACGGCCTGGCCACAGCGCCGCTGTTGGTAGCCGGCTCGGATGAGCAGAACCGCAAGTACCTGGGCCGCCTTGTGGAGGAGCCCGTGCAGGCCGCTTACTGTGTCACGGAGCCTGGCGCCGGCTCGGACGTGGCCGGCGCCAAGACGTCGGCCGTCAAGAAGGGAGACAAGTGGGTTATCAACGGCTCCAAGATGTGGATCACCAACGGCGGCGTAGCCAAGTGGTTCTTCGTGCTGGCCAAGACGGACCCGACGGCCAACGCAGGCTCGGCCTTCACGGGCTTCATCGTGGACGCCGACTCGCCCGGCATCTCGGTGGGCCGCAAAGAGATCAACATCGGCCAGCGTTGCTCTGACACGCGCGGCATCACCTTCGAGGACGTCGTGGTGCCCGATGGGAACGTGCTGGGAGACCCGGGCTACGGGTTCAAGATCGCCATGCAGGCTTTCGACATTACGCGCCCGCCCGTGGCCATCGGTGCCGTGGGGCTAGCGCGTCGCGCTTTCGACGAGGCCCGCAAGTACGCGCTGGAGCGCAAGACCATGGGCGTGCCCATCGCCATGCACCAGGCTATCCAGTTCATGCTGGCCGACATGGCCACGGGCATCGAGGCCGGCCGTCAGCTCACGTACAAGGCCGCCTACGAGATCGACTGCGGCCGCAAGAACACCATGTACGCGTCCATGGCCAAGCGCTTCGCGGCCGACCACGCCAACAAGGTGGCGACGGATGCCATTCAGATCTTCGGCGGCGCCGGGTTCAACACCGAGTACCCCGTCGAGAAGCTCTTCCGCGACGCCAAGATCTACCAGATCTACGAGGGCACATCCCAGATCCAGCGCATGATCATCGCCAAGGAAATGTTCTCGCGCCAGTCGATGGATCCGTAGAGGTGCTTCTTGAACACCACGCTACGCTGTTTCGGAGGTTCATAAGATAGTGGAGTAGACGCTGGGATTTGCTCGGGCTTTGGAGATGATGATGTGCCTGTGGTAAGCGGTAAGCCGAGCCGAGTGATGCCTTGCACTTCCAAGAGAAGAGTCTGGGGGGCAGTATGCGCTGCAAGTGCCATTCAGCTCAGGATGTGGCAAAAACTACTGCATTAGTGAACGTTAATGACATATGACGACGTCATCGTGGTCTTTCAGGGGCTGTACAAAGATCTTTGTGCTGCGATGGCCGTCGATGATCACCAGCTGTGTTTGTTTGTTGTCTATAGGCGTCGCTCGGCCACCCTCCACGACGAGGCTTTACTAGCGGTAACTTTATTTTGTAGGAAATGTCAGGGCTGGGCTCACCACTTGAATGTCCGCGCCTCCCATTTGATCGCTGGGCTGTGAGCACGGTTTTCCTTCTCAGGGTCTTCCTCTTCCTTCTTGGACTCCTGCTTGACCTGCATGACATCATAGACACCGCAGCATTGACATGAGCGCCTATACGGCCGCAATCAACCACGAAATGAAGACGCACCTCGTCCACGGGCTCGTTAGGGATCGTGGGGGACTCGTGCGCCTTGTCCTTTTGCGCCTCGAGCTGCTGCATCAGCGCCTGGTTCTCTCGCGCCAACGCCTCCCGCTCGCTCACGGCCTGTAGCAGGTCATGCCGTTTTTCGAGCTCCACTGCGAGCTGCTTGAGCTGCATCATTTCGATCTACACACACCCAAGGTCTCAGCACAACTGTCCCCTCCTCAGCATTTCTCAAGGCCGTCAACCTACCTTCTTCCGCTTGACGAACCGCCTCTGGGCTTCTCGGTGCTTGGCCCGCCGCTCCTCGTCCGTGGTTCGCTTGGGCGTCGTGGGGCATGCCGGCTTGGCGAGTGAGAAGGCCGATGTGACTGCAGGAGAATGCTTGTCGCCCACTCGGATGTGCGGCGACAGCGAGCCGCCGATCATGGGGCGCGGCAGGCTCGGCGGCGGATACCGCAGCCTGCTGGCTAGTTGGTCGTCACGAGGTGGCGGCGGCAGCGGCGCGAACGGCGGACGCGAAGCCTCGCTGTACGGGTAGCGGTAGTTGGCGTCCTGGTCCTGCTGCGAATACTGGGGCTGGTACGTGGCTTCGCTCGGGTAGGCCGGCGGACGCAGCGCGTCGTAGGCGATGGAGGCGCTGCTGGAGGGCGCGGCCGCGCTCGCGCTCGAGTACAGCGATGGCGTCCAGCTTGTTCGTCCTTGCGTGTGGCGGTGCTCCATCAGCATTACGGAGTCTGAACGTGGCAAGGTTGGTGCGTCGGGGGTCGAGGACAGATCCACGCAAGTGCAACTGGAAGTTCGGAAGCCTCGAGACTGCTGGAAGTGCTGTTTGCTGGTCGGCCGTTGCAACGAGGGGCACGAAGTAGCAGCGGATACGGGCGGCTACGTACGAGGATGCTACTGTCGAATTGGATGAGCTGACGGGATGTCAACTGCGCGAGAATGGCTGGCGCGTCCGGCCCGAGCAACCAGCGGGCGGAGACCGTGCCTGCACTGGCTGGCGGCCGCCGTATCTCTTGACGGCTGAATCAACACAAACTCGTGATGACCCGGAGACGTGACACTGTCCAACAGCCTAAAACTGAAGTTTGAGCGCATTTACAAACACCAAGTGAAGTTAGATTTACTTTCAAAACCCAAGTGACCATAACCCTATCAAAAAGCATGCTGCAGAAGGTGTGGCGAAATGCACTCTCTGTAGTCGCCGGCCGAATGCTAACCAGCGCCAGGCGTGGAGAAGAGCGAGCGGTCTCGATGTGCGCCACGCGCGCTCACGCCAATTCGCGGATCCCCCCGGCATCGATTGGCGAAAGCGGCGAGCAGCAGCTCGATCGCGAAGCTGTCCTTCACCCTGCATGATCGGCCACCAGCTTAGGCACTCTGCACGGCTGCAGGAGTAAAAAAGATGTAACAAAGCGCAAGAAGCTTGCTGCCCTAGTGCTGCAGCTGGGCGGTCGCCACCCCTCTTCCCTCTTGATGACTCGCTTCCGATTGCCAGTCTGTCTCAGCGCAGCCCGTCTGGCGCGGACTCGCTGGGGAGCTTCTCCTCAAACTTGGTTGTGCGGAATTGCGTGTGACTTGGAGGAGATGGAGCCGGTGACTGATTGACTGGAGGAGGACTTTCCAAATCTATGACTCACGTTATCAGCGTTCGAGCGCTCCAGATTCCAGATAGCTTAGCTCCGCGAGCTGAGCTGTCGTGTTGGCGCTACTGATTGCCCGGCCCCACATCAGCGCCGGAACGCTGTTAAACGGACGCTGGCGCACTTGGCAGACCAGCAGTGTACGCTGCAAAGCAATTGAGAGCGTGAGTGTGACTTTATCTGCGTCGTGGTCGGCTGTTTGAAGCTCATACTTGCCGTTGCACTTGTCGGCTGTTAGCAAACTAGGTCACGGATGGGAAGTCGACAACGCATGGTCCCAGCATCAAAGCCCACATCGCTCGGTTTGTCAAAAATCAATGCATCAGCATCACTTCAACTTGACCCTCGGATTTTCTACAGCACCGTTTTTCAACATGCATTTCATGTCGAGCCATCATGTTGTAGAAGTGACTCCCTGTGTCGGCTAATGATCCAGATAATCGAATACATGTAGGAAAAATGAATGAGATTGATCATGTTCATAATGGAGCGATTCCCGCAGCCTTTTGAACAGGTTCACATTGAACTTCACTCTTACATATGCAAAAATGGGTGTTGTGTTCCTACCAGTAATACATGTACCGGTAGTCACCTTCACCCGCGGACCGAAGTTCCACTATTTCTTTATTGTGCACTACGGTATTATTTCCTCTTGATTCCACACAGGACGAAGTAGACGCACGACTCGGACGTTGTTTAAGCGGACACTACAAACATCGAATTGCTCTTCTCTCGCGATGAGTGCCTTACACCAATCTACAGTCGGTCAGACGCCGATCTTGGAGTCCGACGCCGACCAAGCCGCGGACTGGTACAGCTCGTTGATGGCGGCCAGGTCGCCCTCGCTCAGATATTTCCGCTGACCAATCGCCTCCGTGGCGGTCGTGTTGCACACCGCCTGGGTGATATCTGTGCAGTCGTCGTTGTCGTTCAGGTTACAGAACGTCGTGCCTTTCTCCACACAGCCGGTCGTAACCGTGCCGCTACAGTAGTTGGGTTGGCAGAAGCCGTACGACATCGGATAGTGCATGACGCTGTCCAGGTCGTAGGGGCCGCCGACACTCAGGTCCCGGATAGTCATCTCGGACCAGATACTCTGGTCGATGTCGTCCCAGAAGACGCCGATGGTGCGCTGCGGGTGCTGGTGCTCGTGGTACATTCCCAGCGAGTGGCCGATCTCGTGCATGGCCGACCCGTACACGGTCTTAAGCTCGTCGTCCACCTCGAAGCAGCGGTCGGCGAGGTTCATGGTCTGGGCGCCCTCGTCCGTGATGCCGATGCTGGAGTTGCAGTCGCGGCCGCTCGACGGGTGCTTGAAGTCCACCCAGTTGGCGCACGAGTCGCAGTATGACATGCTCTCGTTCTCGCAGGTGGCCGTGGTCACGAACCGCACATTGGTGCTGTCCTCGTACTTGCCCATGGCCTCGTAGATGAACTCCTTCTGCGTCGAGTTGAACGGGTAGTCCTTGTTCAGTTGATAGCAGACGACGCCTTCGTCCCAGATGCGGGCCGTGGAGACAACGACCAGCGAAAGTCGGCGGTGGCCGTCGGCCGTGTCGTCGTCCTCCCCTTCACCGTCGGCCGCAGCCTGTTTGGCCTGCTCCTCGTGTTTACGGTACGCGGTCTCCTCGTCAATGCGCTGCTGCAAGTTCTGCGTCGGGCACGATACCTGCGTGGCCTTGTCGTGCACGCGCTCGATGAGATAGCACCCGGCGTTGCCGTTCGAGCAGGCCACGTACGAGTCCTCGCCGTAGTACTTCATGCTGCGGTGGCGCAGCGTCACGCCGCTCACCTCGCAGTCCTTGCTGCTCGCCGTCGTGGCCTCGTTGGCCACCTCCTCGTCGGGTAAGTTTTTGAAGACCTTGATGTGCACCGACGTCTCCTTTTCCGCCGCCACGAGGGCCAACGCCCCCAGCAGTGCCAGTATCATCGAGCACCGAATCCAGCCCGCCATGGTCTTGTTGTCTAGTCTAGTAGATTGATGTCGAAGCGGCGAGAAAAGTGCCAATGAACCACCGGACGATCAAACACCTTGGAGAACACCGAGTCGATGACTTGAGTCCGGCTAAAAGCTCCTCACCTATCTAGAGGGTACGAGCGTGGGTGTCCACTGCCTCTGCCTTTGTGTCCGACAGCAGCCTCGTAACCGGTTGGCAAGTGTCAGTAGTGTTGAGGCGCGTTAGGTCGACTTGAGCCGCTCCTCTCCTCAAAAATTCACAGTCGAAGCGCAGAAACTCACACAGCAAAGCCTTGAACGTCCATGCTACGGATAGAGCAAGCGGAGACTTGGATGGGGAAATCCGGCGAAAGCACCGATGGCATAGTAAAACCAAGTGCCAGGTAGTCAGACCAGTTTCGTCCGAATCTGCCTGCAGCTGGAGCAGTGGAAGGCCGGCCTTTACTACAAGTATCCATTTCTGTGCCAATCGATCCCAGGCAGGCATCGTCACCCGCTCTTGGCTCACGCCCGCCAGCTCGATCGCACGACCCGCATCTTCTTGCTCGCTCCGCAACGCAGTCGGTCGATCCCCAAAAAAAACATTCAGCTCGACGTCTTGAGGAGCTGCAAACAATGAACTCTCGGTCGATGAATGTGCTGCTGGCGGCGGTCACGCTGCTGACCACGTGCGGCACGCTGGCCGTCGGCTCGTACACGTACCCGGCGTGCTCGACGAACGGCACGGGCTGCTGCAAGTTCGGCACGGGCTCCATGCGGAACCGCGGCTACGTAATGATCGCACTCGAGGGTGAAGACATGGTCATCACCTGCTCCAACGGCGTGCTGCGTTGCTCGTACGAGAACCCCAACAAGAAGGCCAGCTACGAGGCCGCCAATAACGTCACCTGCCCTGGTAAGGCGATGTGTAGTTTCGCTGTATTGCTTATTCGTGGCTAACTTTTTTCCCTGTGTTGCTATCATAGACTTCACTTCGATGATGGAGTCGCGCTCGGAGATCACGTATTTGGAAGGCGCGAAGGTCGCGTTATCGACGACGTCGACAGCCTCCGACGACGAATCAGCCGCGGGCACCGTCCAAGCTGCCGAGATTGCGGCCTAAGCTCCGATCGAGGCCATGATTTTACGTTTTCAAGAGATCTCTCGCTCCCGAGTGCGTCCATCCGTAGTTAGTCCGTTTCAGTTCGTCTGTAAGGGCACGAGCAGGTCTTCTAGGCCAAGTTGCGTTTGAAGAATACGCTTATCAGAAGCAGGGATGCCGAAAAATAAATTGGTGTCGCAATTAATGCAATAGATGTGAAGCAATAATTTATTTTCTTGCGGTTAAAATCGATTATTTATTGCTCCGACCCTGTTATCTGCAATTATCTATTGGCGAGCCCAGCAGCCAACCATCCCGCGATGGTTGGTTGCTTGTGACGGGGCACACAGCACCTTGCACAGAGGAAGTGCTGGAAGTATGCAATACTTCCTGTGAACTGTCGTTCAC